>OFHU01004553.1:0-72178 GCA_900245905.1 Lacerta viridis
ACCATTTTGGTTGCCCTCCTCTGGACACGTTCCAGCTTGTCAGTATCCTTCTTGAACTGTGGTGCCCAGAACTGGACACAGTATTCCAGGTGAGGTCTGACCAGAGCGGAATACAGTGGTACTATTACTTCCCTTGATCTAGATGCTATACTCCTATTGATGCAGCCCAGAATTGCATTGGCTTTTTTAGCTGCTGCATCACACTGTTGACTCATGTCAAGTTTATGGTCTACCGGTTTTCCGGTTTTGCCGCGGTTCGTAGTCGGATGTATTCCGAGAGCTTTTGAGCCCTCGGGTCGACAGCTGGTGAAAGGGAGGGGGTGCACAAGGCTAAGTGCACTCCCAAACAAGGCTGGAAAGGCGATTTCCATCCGAAAACGTTGGCTGCGCTCTATAGGAGCCTGGCATCCCTCGCCGGAAAAGGAAAAAGTAAGGGGCGTATAACCTGGAAAAGTACGGCTGAGGAGAGGAGGTTCCTGAGCGCTAAGACAAAAGAAGATCGTACCTACCAGCTTGGAGCTTACATCCGGAGCGTTCACGACGGTAAAATTCCACCTTTTGCTGATTTTGCCTTATCCTCAAGCGGTAGTTTAAAATCCGGAAAAAATGGGACTTCCGGCGAGGTCGCCATCACGGGCGGTCGTGGGTTGCCTCGGCAGCGAGGCGACCCAGTCCAGCCCGGGGGTTGGAGCCCCGCTACCGCTAAGCGGGGCTCCGGTGAGGCGCGGGAAGAGCGTCCCGCGCCTCGGGCTCCCCGGCGGGCCCGCTAGGCTCCGTACCCTTCCCTCGTTCCCCCTGTAAAGGGGGAGTGGGGGTGAAGGGAGCGCGGAGCTGGGCCATTAGGGGAATGCCCCAACCGGGCGGAAAAGCGGCGAGTGCTGGCCGTGACGAGCGACGACGTTCTCCCTGTAGAAGATGAAAGGGAAATGAAGCCCGGTGGTCGTGAGTACTTGATTGGATTAAGGTTGTGGACTTAACGATTTAACGATCCGGGAGGTTAGAGAAAGGAAGTCTGCCTCCCTCCCTTCGGCGGCAAGAAAATAACGGTTTATGATACTGTTGCTACTAAGATGGTTAGAATGTTTGGATTTTTTCACGAGTGACACTATTCAGATCTCCCTCTGGGGAGGAAAAGGATGGAAAATATCCCTCTTCAAAGTTTTGGTCTTTACGCCCTGGTTTCAGGGAAAATGGCTGCGAAAAGTTTGAGCTGAAGTGGAAAATTACTGGCATAAAATGGAGAACATTGAAATAGAAAGTGAAATTTGACACCTATCCCCCTTCTCACCATGTTGGACTTTGTTTTTGAACTTGCTTTGAACTCTGGATTAACTGATGAACAAAGGATTATTATTTTGAAACTGGAACTGCTTAATCAGAAATTGAAGGTTTTGAGTGGGGACATGAAGAAAAATCTACTTCCCACAGAGGAGACCTTTCAAGTTTTCGATACCATGGAAGAGAGCCTTGGCAAAGAGCTGAAGGGGATGATTGAAGAATGGAGAGAGATGGCTTGGCGACTCCCGGAAAAAGAAACGTCCTTCGGCGGTAGCCTTGGGACGGTGAAGAATGTTATATCCAGCTCCCGAGGTGAGAGCTCGGGAGTGAAGGGCAAAGAATTAAGATATTTACAAATAGAAGAAGAATGCAGCAGTGAATGGGAGAAGCTGAAAGAAGATGAACAGTGTACCCTGATGTTCGATGCAAGGACTGTTGGGGACTGTGTCTGGATCTGTGGATGTACAAGAAAAGAGGACAATTGGAGGAGTGGTTCCGGTGAAAGATGGAATGGACAATGGACAGAGGGGGAATAGGGTGAAGTGTATTAAGTGCAGAACTTAAATGGTCTGTTATGGTAATCTGAAACCGGAGGGTTAAGACGTTAAGTTTTATTTTATTTTGCAATAAGAAAAGGGATATTTTGAATTTTATGTTATTAGCAGCAGTATAAGGGATAGAAGAAGTTTGTATAGATTTGATATAAGAATAATTTGTTAAGATTTAAAGATTTGTTACTAACTATTATGGATTAAGATGATTGTTTAGATTTGAATCTTTTTTAAATGAATTTAATTTTTAGAGAGATGATGTTATTAAAGTAGAATTTGGATTTAAAACCGAAGGAGAGAAGGCAGGGGAAGTCAACCGTCAAGATTCGGAACTAGAATTTTTTTTATGCGTGTAAACAAGAAGAAGAATCGTGGCTATGTTTGTATTTGTTTTATATATGTAGGTGTGGGTGTGGGTTTATGCTTTGCTATGAAAATGCCAATAAATTCTTATAAAAAAAAATAATCCGGAAAAAAATGGAGAATAATTGAATAAATACCCCGCCCAAAAAAGAAAAGGAGATAAGAGATACTTTGAGAGAGAGGCACGGGCGTAAAAAGGGGGAGGAAGTGTTTGAAAATCTGGAAACAAAAGGCAGTAGCGCTTGAGTGTGAGACTTATAAATTGATTTGTGGTAAAAATGACGAAAAGGACAGTATAAAGGAGTCGCCCTTACTGTATTACCAACTTAAGCGCATACAAATAAGAATTGGGTCAGAAACGTGGATGAATGAAGCTGGTGACGGGGAAAAAATAGAAACTAGGAGAATAGCCGATCAGAATTTGAAAGAGGGTGTTAAGAAGAGAAGGAGGAGAGATAATTGATAGAAGAGAGAGCAAGATAGTATGTGAGAAAATGGCGGAGAGAGTATAGACAGAGAATGACGAAGCAGATAATAACATAAAGAAAAGGGAAGTTGAGACGAAAGGGAAAGAACCACAAACGGAAGAAGAACACAGTTAAAGAAGGATTGCATGACACCTAGTGGCAATACTTAAGTTTGCACAAAGGAAAAAAATAGCTAAGCTCAAAACCAGATTCAGACGCCATCGTGAGGTGGAAAAGAGCACTGCAACCCTGCTGGAGAAAGATGGAAAAACAGCTGAAAAAAACAAACCTGGGAACTATAACACAGAGAAGAGGCTCAATGGCAGAGCAAGCACAGGAATTAGACCTTCGAGAGCTACTTTTGAGCCTGAAAGGGGACATTGGAGAGATAAAACAAAATATGACAGAAATCAAGAAAGAAATGAATGAGATGAACGATAGATTTAAAGGACTGGAGGGAAAGATAGAAAAAATGGAAGGAAAATTAGAAGCAGGTGAAAAAGAAAAACAAGAAATTAAGAAACACTTGAAAGAAGTTGAGGAGAAAGTGATACAATCTGAAAAAGTCATACAAGAGATACAAACCAAAAATCAAACAACAGAAAACATAGTGAAAAAACTCTCCAAAGATAAAAAAGAAGGGAAAAAAGACTCAGAAAAAATAAAGAAAGAAATGGAAGAACAGAGAATGATGCAAGAGGCGGCACATGATGCATTAGCTCTAATGCAGATGCAGATGCGGGAAAAAACATTGAGATTTAGGAATATTCTAGAAAGACCAAATGAACAAATAGAGACAATGATGGTGACTGAGCTGGCGAAATGGCTGGGGATGGAGGAGCAAGAAGTTGAAAGGTGCATGGAAAAGGCCTTTAGGGTCAACTGAAAAAGGCAAAGATGAATAATTGGTCTGGGGACTGTCTAGTCACATTTACAACAATGTGGCTGAGGAATAAAATCTTGCAAACAAAAGGGAAGAATAAACTAAAAATAGATGGACAAGAAATAATAATATTACGAGAAATCCCTCCCAGGCTGATACAGAAGAGAAGAAATTATCAATTTTTAACAAGAGCCTTAAAAGCCAAAAGAATCTTCTTCCGGTGGGAATATCCTGAAGGGTTGTCCTTCTCTTTCAAGGGAAAGAGAAGAAAATTTGAGACGGTGTTGGAGGCGGAAAGATTTCATAGAACTTACTCACAAGAATTGAGCGGAAGTAAAGCAAGACCAATTAAAGGCCAGAACTATAACCGTGAGGTAGAAGAAACAGAAAGAAACGAAGAGATTGACGTAGATCAGGAAGAAGAGGGGAGAGCAAAGAGACTGAACAACACCACGTGACCTACATTTCTGAGTGAATAACCTAATTTCTTTTCTCTATAATCTGTCTTGCTCTCTTTTAATACTTTTTGATATTTTTTAGCATAATAAAACATTGAAGTGTAATTAATAAAAATGAAATTAAAGACCATTTGCTGGAATATAAACGGTTTGAACAATAAGAAGAGGAGAAATAGAATTACTCATACCTTAAGGAAACAAAGATGGGATATCATTTGCCTCCAAGAAACCCATATAAATAAAAAACATGAAAGGGTATTAAAAAATGATAATTTAGGAACAGAATTTATATCGTCACACCAAAAGAAAAAAAGAGGTATAGTGATGTATGTTAATAATAAATGGGAACCTGAACTGGTATGGAGTGATAAAGAAGGAAGGATAATAATAGTCAAAACTATGATAGAAGGAAAGAAATGGTTCTGGGTGGGAATCTACGCTCCTAACGGGAGCAAAGTTACATTCTTTAAACAATTAGAGAAACAGTTATTAGACTATGTGGGGGAAAGAATAATTATCATGGGGGACTTTAATGGAGTGGTAAATCCCGAATTAGATAAATCAACGACTTTAAAGAAAAAGAAGGGGTATAAATTACCAAAAATATTTCTGGAAATTATGGAGAATCATGGCTTGATAGATGCTTGGAGATATAAATTTCCTGTAAAAAAAGAATTTACCCATTTTTCTAGTCGACATCATACCGCGAGTAGGATTGATGGAGTCTGGGTTCCAAAGGAGCTATCATTAAATATAAAAACAGAGATCGGACCCCAAACACTGTCCGACCATAGCCCAGTAACAACAATTTTTGATGAAGACAAACATGATAAAAGTAAAAAATGGAGTCTAAACGTGTTCCTATTAAATAATAATAAAATTAAAAATGGAGCAAAGGAAGTAATGAAGGAGTTCTTTAAACTAAATAATAATGGAGAAGTAGAGTTAAAAACGGTCTGGGACGCAGGAAAAGCTGTGGTGAGAGGGTACTTTATCCAACAAAATGCAATTAACAAAAGAAATAAAGAAAAAATCCAATTAGATTTATTAGAAGAAATAAAGAATAAAGAAAAAGCTCTATATAAAACTGGAAAAAAAGAATTGGAACATGAAATAAAAATCCTAAGATCGCAATATCAAACAATCATAGATCAAGAAATGGACCAGCGAATTCAATTTTGGAAATATAAGAATTTCGAATGGGCAAATAAACCCAGTAAACTATTGAGTTGGAAAATAAATAAAAGAAAGAATGAAAGGTTAATAAATCAGATAAAATCAGATGGAAATATAATAAATAAAACAAGTGAAATTATGAAAGTTTTTGAAGAGTATTACAAACTATTATATCAAAAGGAAGAGATTCAAGATAAAGATATTGATGAATTTTTATTAAAATATAGATTACCACAACTATCATTAGAAAAAATCAATATGTTGAACAAAGATATTACCCTGACAGAGATAAAAGATACAATTAAAGAAATGAAAAAAGGCAAGGCACCCGGCCCAGACGGGTTACCAATTGAATATTACTGGAGTTTGGAGGAGGTTATATTGCCACCATTGAAGGAGATAATGAATAATAGCCTGAGGGAGGGAATTATCCCGACATCTTGGAAAGAGGCGCTGATAACATTAGTACCAAAGCAGAATGTGGATTTAGAGTCACCAAAAAATTACAGGCCAATATCGCTGCTGAATTGTGATTATAAAATATTTGCCAAAATATTAGCCAATAGATTGAGCAATACCCTGAACGAATTAATACATAAGGATCAAGCGGGTTTTATAAAAGGAAGGCATGCAAGGGGAAATATAAGAAATATAATAAACATAATGGAATGCCTTGAAAATAATAGGGGGAAACAAGCGGCAGTTATTTCATTGGACGCCGAAAAAGCCTTCGATAGAGTTTCCTGGCAGTTCATGAAAAAAACACTGAAAGAAATAAAGGTTGGAGAGAACTTTTTAAGGGCAATACAAGCGATTTATGAAAATCAAACAGCAAGGCTTATAATAAACAACAACTTAACCGATAAGATAAGTATAACAAGAGGGACAAGACAGGGGTGTCCCCTGTCGCCGCTCCTTTTTATAATAATTTTAGAAATCTTGTTAAAAAATATAAGAGAAGATGAAAAAATAAAAGGGGTGGTGATAGGGAAAACGAGACATAAAGTCAAAGCCTTTGCAGATGACATACTTATAACAACCGAGAATCCCTTAATTAGTATTCCTAATGTATTAAATAGGATAAATGAATATGGTAACCTTGCAGGCCTGAAAATAAACTACGATAAAACAAAGATGCTTGTCAAAAATATGGAAGAAAAAGAAAAGACAGAATTACAGGAGATTTCGGGATTAAAAATTTCAAAAAAAATAAAATATTTGGGTATTCAAATGACAACAAAAAATATTGATTTGGCTCAAGAAAATTATGTCGAAAAATGGAGACAAATAAAAAATAAATTGGAGGTTTGGTCAAAATTAAAAATTTCTTTATTAGGCAGAATTTCGATTATAAAAATGTGGGTATTGTCCAAAATGATTTATTTATTCCAAAATTTGCCGATAATAGGAGGGACGAAATTGTTCAAAGAATGGAAGAAGGATATATCAAGATTTATATGGAATGGTAAGAAACCCCGTATTAAGTATAAAAATTTAATTGACCACAAGGATAGAGGCGGCTTTGGGCTACCAGATTTAGAGTTATACCATGATTCGGCAGCGTTAGTATGGATAAAGGATTGGATAGAACTAAAGGATAATGACTTATTAGATTTGGAAAGCGATGGACTGGGCTTCGGATGGCACTTTTATTTAATGAAAGAAAAGATAAACAAACAGAATGTATTTAATAATAACATCATCAGGAAATCGTTGTTTAGGATTTGGACAAAATATAGAAGATATTTCGAACCAAAGATACCTTGGTGGCTATCCCCTTTGGAATTATTGTCTGTAAAGAAAAGAAATATGGATTCAATTTGGCCGACATATAAGAATTTATTAGAGGCAAAAAATAATGAATTAAAATTGAAGGAATATGGAGTAATTAAAAATTATTTAACTAGTTGGTTGCAATATTTCCAAATTAATCAGAGGTTTAATCAAGATAAAAAAATTGGATTTGAAAAAGAGAAGTCTAAATTAGAAGAAATATTATTGGATAAGAAAAAAGACTATATTAAAAATTTATATTATGTTTTGTTAAAATGGGAGACTGAAGAAGAACAAGTCAAGGAATCCATGATAAAATGGGGGCAAGATCTGGGGAGACCAATTATGTTTGAAAATTGGGAAAATCTCTGGAAAAGGGACAGCCACTTAACACCAAACTACGATATAAAAGAAAATATCTTAAAAATGCAATATAGGTGGCATCTGACGCCGGTGAAGCTAGCCAAGATGTATAAGAACTCAAATAACCAATGTTGGCGCTGTAATAAAGAAATTGGTACGTACATTCACATCTGGTGGCAGTGTAACAAAATTAAAACATTTTGGGATATAGTGTATAAAGAACTTAAGAAAATGTTGAAATATTCTTTCAAGAAGAAAATAGAATTGTTTCTATTGGGTATGATGGACAGAGAGATCAAGACCAAAGATAGGCATATAATCATGTATGCGACCGTCTCAGCAAGGTTGTTAATAGCTAGAAATTGGAAATCTCAAAAAGTACCTAGCAAAGAGGATTGGCATTTAAAAATGCTAACATATTATAATTTGGCATCCAAATATGAAGAACTAAAAGGAATAAACGAGATAGAGAGAGAGGAGAAGTGGAAATTATTCAAAGAATATATGAATTTGTATGTTGAGAAGGCCAATCTCTTAGTAGAGTATTAAAGACCTAAATAATAGAACTTAATGATAAAGAAGAGATAATAGAGCATGCAGATGGAGGAAAAGAAGATATTAATACAGTAAGGAGTAGACTGAGAAGTAACAAGGGGTAGGGGGGTGGGTAACTAGAGAGGGTGGGGTACGAGGAGGGAAATTAAGGGAAATTAAGGGAGATATAAGATATATGTTTGTGCTTTGTTAATGTTTAGTTAATCTATGTACTTATGCTATGTATCTTTGCTTATTTTCATGTATTTTTGTAATCTTTATTATTATTATTATTATTATTTTTCTTTGTAAACTTTGAACTTAAATAAAGTCTATTTTAAAATTTAAAAAAAACTTTAAAAAAAGTTTATGGTCTACCAAGACTCCTAGATCCTTTTCACATGTACTGCTCTCAAGCCAGGTGTACCCATCCTGTATTCTGTCCATTTCTTCAGGTCGGGCATTGTTTTCTTTTTGGAGAATTCACCATCTTCTCCTCTAAGTGACCCCACTGTTTCCTTGTTCTTCCTTTTGCTACGGACATACCCATAAAAGCCCTTTTTATTGCTTTTAACCTCTCTAGCAAGCCTGAGTTCATTCTGTGCTTTAGCTTTTCTGACTTTGTCTCTACACGTGCTGGCTATTTGTTTGAATTCCTCTCTGGTGATTTCCCCCTTTTTCCATTTTTTGTACATATCCCTTTTAAATCTTAAATCAGTTAAAAGTTCTTTAGATAGCCACCCTGGCTTCTTTAGGCACCTTCCATGTTTTCGTCTCATTGGTACTGCTTGAAGTTGTGCTTTTAATATCTCCCTTTTAACAAACTCCCATCCATCATGAACTCCCTTCCCTTTTAGTATTACTGACCATGGGATCACACCCAGCATTTCCCTAGCATTTCCCTAAATTCACACCCAGCATTCTGAAGTCGGCTTTCTTAAAGTCTAGAATTTGAGTCTTAGTATGCTTGGTTGCTCCTTTCCGCTGTATAATAAACTCCAGTAGAGCATGGTCACTCCCACCTAATGATCCTGCCACTTCTACCCCACTAACCAGGTCATCACTATTGGTTAGGACCAGATCTAAAATGGCTGATCCTCTTGTTGCTTCTCCCACTTTCTGGACAATGAAATTGTCTGCAAGGCCAGTGAGGAATCTGTTCGACCTTATGCTCTTGGCTGAGTTTGACATCCAACAAATATCAGGATAGTTGAAATCCCCCATTACTACTATCTCACTTCCTTTTGAATGCTTGGTCATCTGTTCCAGGAAAGCATCATCTGTGTCCTCAGTTTGGCTTGGGGATCTGTAGTAAACTCCCACAATGAGATCACTGTTATTTTTCTCTCCCTTAATTTTGACCCAGATACTCTCAGTTTGGCTTTGAAGTTTTAAATCCTGGATCTCTTCACAGGTATACACATCCCTGACATATAACGCCACTCCTCCTCCTTTCCTGTTTGGTCTATTTCTCTGAAATAGATTGTATCCCTCTATTACTACATTCCAATCATGAGACTCATCCCACCAGGTTTCAGTGATGCCTATTATGTCGTATTTAGTTTGCTGTACCAAGAGCTCAAGTTCATCTTGTTTATTTCCCATGCTCTGTGCATTAGTATACAGACATTGAAGACCATTGATCATTCCCCCTAGTCTCTTATTTAAGGATTTTTTCCTTCCCACCACTAGGTCTGCATGCTGTTTGCTCCATTTGGTCCTTGACATTTGGATGATCATCTTCAGCACTTGATAGACTCCTACCTTCAGGACCACTGTCTCCCTCCCCCAATGAAGGCGAGAACGAGTCATCTCAAGAACAGTTTCTTTCCTAGAGCAATTTTGGCCTTAAATGGAAACTCTGAAGTCATCTTATTTTATTTGTTATATTGTCCTGTATTGTACTGTGTTTATTAGTATTTTTAAATTATGTGGAGTGCCTTATTTGAGTTGATATAGCAACCGAGGAATTTTGTTGTTTCCCGCAAGGTGACAATGACAATAAAGATCTATTCTATTCTATTCTATTCTATGATTGCTCCTGCTTGGAGAGCCTGCCTGGCTCCCTGGTATACTGCAGAGCTTAGGGCAAGGAATTGAGCGGGGAGACAGCTTCAACTATGGGCGTAGCCAGAATTTTTTTGGGGGGGGAGCAGCAGCAGCATAGCTAGCCACTTGGGTGCCTGGTGCGAGGGCATGTCCTGCAGTTGGGAGTGGGACGATCTGCCTGTGGGGGCAGGGCGAGCCTCTCCAATGCTTGGAGCCTCTCCGCTGCCTCCCCCTCAGCTGTAGGGTGGCTGAGGGAGAGGCAGCAGGCAGGCGCAAGTCCCACACTGCCGTTTCAGGCAGTATGGAACCTGCAGGTGCCTAAGCCACCACGTGAAGTTTAATTATTTTTTTAAAAAAATAATAACCCAATTTGTTTTGTCACACCCCCCGGTGCACCCCCTTCCTCTGCCACTGGGGGGCAGAGCCTCAGTTAGCTATTTTTATTGATGGAAGTAAGATCTTGGGCCTCCCCAATGGGACAATGGCAGCCCAACTGAGAATGGAACTGGGTCTACCATCCATCGTAGCAAGAGCCCATATCAGGATAATTACCTACTACAAATTGCTTGCTGAAACTCCAAACTCTCTATTAGCCAGGGGCGTAGTGAGCCGCGTGGCTGCCGGGGGCAGCAAGCCAAGTGACACCCCCAGGGGTGGGGCGTCGCTCCGTGCGCATGACGTCCGCCTGGGCCAGCAAGGAAGGCTTTCCCCCTTTCAGCGGCTTTTTTTGCCACTGGGCTCCCTGGCCTGAGTGGACCCGGGGAATGGAGCCCTCCTCACTGGCCTTCTCCATTCCCCGGCTCCGCTCAGGGAGCCCAGCGGCGAAAAAAGGCTGCTGAAAGAGGGAAAGCCCCCTTTCAGAGGCTTTTTTTGCCACTGGCTGGAGGCACTGATCGCTGGGGGTGGCGCCCTACCCTGAGTGTCACCCCCCAGGGCGCTACCCAGGGCAACCCACCCCCGCCCCCTTGCTCCGCTCCTGCTAAACAAGCCTTCTTAGCCTTTATCGGCAGTAGCACCTGGTCAAAGGGCATGGAGATCATCTGCAGCCGCTACTCCCTTCCAGACTTCGCTGCCCTATCCTCATGGGACAAAGACAAAATTCGTGACTGGATTCTTGCTAAGGACGCAGCCCTCGATCTAGAACTATCTAACGCGGCCAGACTCTCCACGTGGTTTCCTCGCGTGAAGGTAGTTAGATCTCTGGCCCACTATTTGAGTGATCTGATAAATCCTACGCTAAGAAGGGCCTTCACACTAGCCCGATTTCATGCCATCCCCACAGCATTCTTACAGGGTGTATTTTCCAATACTCCTCTGGATCTTCGACTCTGCCCATGCAACAAGGGAAAGATAGAGGACCTTATTCATTTTTTCTTCTACTGCCCAATATATGTCTCAGTAAGACCCAGGCTTTTCCTTTTAATTCTGCAGATCATCTCCTGGGACGATGACCGCATGAAGTACTTGCTTGCGGATGCCAACCCACTGATCTCACGTGGAGTGGCCATCTTCATATTACAGACCCTGAAACTCAGGGCCACACAGTCGACATGCCCTGTTATTGCTCTTTATCTCATCTGTATTACTTCAGCATGATTTTACACTTAATGTTCTAACTGTATTCGTAGTATTCTATGTATAATTGCGACAGGTCACTGCCTGGTCTCTCACAATGTGCTATGGCCATATGGCTAATGCAATAAATAAATTCTTTTTTTTAAAAGAGAATTTATTATATTTCATAAAGAAAAACAAACAAAATACAAACACTACAAAACAAAAAAGAAAAAAATACATATAAAAACACTTAACTGAACATCAAAAATAAAACATCACATCAAAAATACAACAAATAAATTCTTTAACATCCCTAAACTTATTTGATTCTTACTTAGTGGACTTCCTCCCATCCTCTGTGCTGCGTTCATTTCAAATTTACTTTAGTAACTTTATAACGACTTTAAAATCATCATTAACAATTAATCTATTCCTTATCTATCATCTTATCACTACCTTCATAATCTTATCTCATAACTATACAAATTAACAACTCTAACACTTATATCCTACTTTTTTATGGAACAATTTATGCTGTCGCCATTAATTCTGCTGATTTCCAGTTCAAATCTCTATCTTTTCACGTTTTTTCATATAGTCTCTGAATTTCTTCCAATCTTCTTGCACCTTTTCTTCCCTCTGGTCTCGGAGTTTCGCGGTCAGTTCAGCGAGTTCCATATATTCAATCAACTTCATCTGCCATTCTTCCACTGTCGGTAAATCTTCACTTTTCCAATTCTTTCGCTATTAAAATCCTAGCAGCTGTTGTGGCATACATAAAAAATGTTCTATCTCTATTGGGTATCTCATGGTTGACTATGCCCAGCAGAAAGGCCTCTGGTTTCTTAATAAATGTGTTTTTAAGCTCATTATAAATTTTCTCCCAGAATTCCTTCACCTTTGGGCACGTCCATCACATGTGATGGTACCTTCTATTTTTTTACATTTCCAACATTCATTACTCAATCCATGATACATCTTGGCTAATTTCACTGGTGTCAAATACCATCTATACATCATTTTCATAATATTTTCTCTCAAAACATTACACGCAGTAAATCTGATACCTTCCCTCCATAATCTTTCCCAATCCTCCAACATTATATTATGTCCCAAGTCCTTAGCCCAACCAATCATAACTGATTTAACCATTTCATCTTTTGTATGCCACTCTAGCAATAAATTATACATTCTGGAAAGATTCTTAGTATTTGGTTCAATTAGTTCTGTTTCCAGCTTGGATTTCTCGGTTTGAAAACCTTGTTTTCTATCTACTTTAAAAACTTCATTAATCTGATAATACTGCAACCAGTCAGTCATCTCCTCCTTCAATTGTTCATAGCTTTTCAATTTAAAATTCTGACCATCCTGTTCCAAAATATCAGCATACTTTGGCCATTTCGCAGACATATTAGGTCTTTTATACGCCTTCGCTTCCACTGGAGACAGCCATCTGGGGGTTTTTCTCTCCAACAAATCTTTGTTCCGAATCCAAACCTGATACAAGGCATTCCTAATAATATGATTTTTGAAGGCTTTGTGGGCCTTAACTTTGTCATACCACAAATAGGCATGCCAGCCAAGCACGTTGTCATGTCCTTCCAAGTCTAAAACATCAGTGTCCTCCAACTTAAACCAGTCTTTTAACCAACAAAAGGCGGCCGCTTCAAAATATATTCTTAAGTCTGGCAGAGAGAATCCGCCTCTTTCTCTAGTCAGTCAATATCTTATATTTAATTCTAGGTTTCTTCCCCTGCCAGATAAATTTCGATAAATCCTTTTGCCACCTTCTAAAACAGTCCATTTTATCTATAATCGGGAGCACTTGGAATAAGAACAGAATCTTTGGTAATTGTTAAATAGTGCGTCCAGCCAGCAGTGGTACGAAAGTATCTTTATTCATCTCATCAGGTAAGTAACAGAAGACGCTGAAAAGCCCAGCTCTCCAGCTATATATAAGCACCTGGGCTCCAAGCCAACCCAGGTGCAGCTAATTAAAAATAATCACTCCCATTAACCCGTTGCTGACTACTCACTCCTGTGTTGTGCCTACACTTCAATACACAACACCCCTCCCCTCTTAGACAAGTACTCCCCAATTATAAATAAAACAACAACATCAAGTGTGACACACACACTGACACACCTGACCCCCATTTACCCGTACCAGCCCGCAGTCAAAGTCCTTCAGATATCGTGGACGGGTTCGCACCCTCTGGGACCGTCTCAGCTCAGACTCCAGGGGGCTGCCCCCTACCTGGGTCTCTTCCACTTCTAGCCGTGGCTCGGTTCCACTCTCAACCTCTACCGGCCTGGCCTCACTGTCTTCCATTTGAACCTCAACTGCCTCAGGGGGACGGGTGGCTGCCAGTTCTCTGCTGACCAACCCAGACGATTGCTCCACTTCCCTTGTGGCCGACCCGTCCTCTCGGACAGGCCACCGCTGCCGTAATTGGTCGACATGGCGGCGAAGGCTACCTGTGCCGTCTCCCTCAACCTCATACGAAACGGGGCCCGTTGGTCTGGAAACTGTGGCTGGAATCCACACAGGGCCTGCCCCATAGTTCTTAGTATAAACAGGGTCCCCCTGTTGGAATATCCGAGGTGCCTTTGTAGCCTCCTGCGGCTGCGGCCGATCCAGCGCACGATCCGGATGCAATCTGTCTAAACGGGTCGTCAGGCGCCTCCTCATCAATGCTCTGCTGGGCTCCTCCCAGTTGTCGAGTGTGGTGTTACATGCGTGATGTAGGAACGATGATAGTCGCTGAGCCAATCTCCATAGACTATCCGCCGCAGCGCATCCTTACCATCCTTTCTGCTTGACCATTTGTAGACGGGTGGAACGGGGCCGAGGTAACATGGCGATTCCATTAACGTTCATAAAATCCTTGAACTCCATTGATGTGAACTGTGCTCCATTATCTGACACAACAACATCGGCAGTCCATGGGTCACAAACAAGGCTCGCAGATTCCGTATAACAACACCCGAAGTCATGCGGGTCACCGGTATAACCTCCAACCATTTGGAGTGTGAGTCTACCACAATCAGGAATGTCTGTCCCTGGAAGGGTCCCGCAAAATCCACATGTAAACGTGACCATGGCTCCTTGGTAACTTCCCATGGCTGTACCGGGGCTTGAGGCATTGCGGGCCTTGATTCCTGGCACGGATGGCATTTCCGCACCCATTCTTCAATGGCCTCATCCATTTTCGGCCACCACACATAGCTGCGAGCCAATGCCTTCATTCTCACAATTCCCGGATGACCCTCATGCAGCGCTTCCAACACTCGCTGTCCAACTTGGGAGGAACCACAACTCTCTCCCCCACAATAGACATCCTTTATGAGCTGACAATTCATCTCGCGGGACACATATGCCGATTCTTCTGTAACTCTGCCCTCCGGCCACCCCTTCCACACCCAGTCTAGAACACGCACTAAAGTCTCTTTTGCGAAGAAGTGGACATCTGCAACACTAACAGGGGGTTGCGGCAGATCTTCCAACGACATCACACCATACGCCGGCGAGGATCCTCAGCCGCTCCGGCAACGGCAGTGACTAAGGGCATCGGCGTGGCCCAAGCTTTACCTGCTCGATGCACCAGTTCATACGTGTAGGCTGACAAAAACCGGCCCATCGCAACATGCGGGCTGATAAGATCGGGGTGTCTGACGGCCCGGTGCAAACAACCCCAGCTTGTGATCAAACGGCCGCCCATCACGAGCTCAAACGGCCGCCCATCATAATTGACTTTTTTACTCCTGCGACTAACGCCAGGGCCTCTCGGTGATTTGAGCATAATTCTTTCCCGACGACAAAGTGCGAGAAAAATAAGCAATGGGAGCCTCCCGTCCATCTGTCCGGTGGCTCACACGGCTCCAATCCCGTAGGGAGATGCATCGCAAGCCAGCGACACAGGCAGATCTTCCCGGAAATGGGTAAGTACACTATCGGACGATAGTAAGTCCTTTACTGCGGAGAAAGCAGCGGCTTCCCTCTGTCCCCACTTCCAGGTTCTCCGATCCTCCAGCAGCCGATGCAGTGGTTCTGCGATGGACGCCTTATGTGGGAGGAAGGCATGATAAAAATTGAGGAGCCCCAAAAACGACTGCAGCTCTTTCTTTGACTGTGGGGCCGGTGCACTCCTGATGGCAGTCACTTTCGCAGGAGTAGGGTGGATGGACCCTTAGCATCTACCAGGAACCCCAGGAACTCTACTTGGGGAACACCCAAGAAACACTTCTCCCGCTTAACCTTAAGACCGGCCTTTGCAAGGCGGGCCAGCACTTCACGAAGGCGGGAAATCAGTTCCTCTGAGGACGCTCCGGCTACTAGTATATCATCAAAATAGGGAATTACCCCCGGAACTCCCTTCAGTAGCCGCTCCATCAGTCCCTGAAATATTCCTGGGGCCACACTGACCCCAAATTGCAGGCGCTTAACCCGAAATGCTCCCCGGTGAGTAACAATTGTCTGCGCATCTGCTGTGGTGTCATCTACTGGGAGCTGTTGGTAGGCCTGCGCCAAGTCTAATTTCGCAAAAATCTGCCCCCCTGCCAGGGACGCGAGCACATGACTTACCACTGGCACTGGGTAGGCATTTTGCTGCAGCGCCTTGTTCAAAGTACACTTATAATCCGCGCAGATCCGTACTGCGCCGTTTGCCTTCAAAGGGCACACGATTGGGGTCTCCCAGCGGGCATGCGAGACGGGCTCCAGCACCCCCTGCTCTACGAGTTTGTCCAACTCCTCATCAATTTTCGGTTTCAATGCAAAGGGCACACGACGTGGCTTCAGTCGGATAGGGCAAACAGCCGGGTCCAGATCAAAGGACACTGGAGGTCCTGTGTATCGTCCCAACTGTCCGTCAAAAACAACTGCGAACTCCTGACACAGCGCATCAAAAGATGACGGTGCCGACTCTATCTTGTAGGCCCCCTCCAGGCGGATGCCGAAAGCCTCAAACCAATCGCGCCCCAGTAAGTCTGGCCGCCGGCCCCCAGCAACCACAATTCGCAATTTGCCTTTAAATTTTCTGTGCTGAATACGGAAATTCCCAACACCTAGGACGGGCACCGGGTTCTGATTAAAGTCTCTTAAGATGAAATCAAGGGGACGAAGACAATCACGGCCTGCTTGCGGGCAAAAACTACGGAAAGTGCCCTCTGAAACGATTGTGAACCCTGACCCAGAGTCCACTTCCAGCTCACAGGGCACCCCCTCTATACGAACCACTCTCGTGATCCTTGGTGGTGGCCGTACTCTCCTCACTTTGGGGCTGGACACAGGTTGAAGAACACTGACCCACCATCTCAGTCTCTGAGCCCCAACGCCCCAGCCTCTCTCTTGAACGATCTCCAGTTCCTCGATCTCTCCTCTCTCCATCTTGCAGCGCTCGATCCCCGGCTCGACAGACTCGGGCAATATGACCCATCCTCTTACACTTCCGACACTGGACATTGCGGAACCTGCAACCCCGCCGATCGTGTGCCTTTCCGCAGCTGTCACAATTCCTGGGGGCTGACTGGGCCAGCGATCGGTGGTCAGTTAGCTGTCGACTCCCCTGCTGCCGACGGGAGGGCTGGCAGGAGGACTGAGAAACCTTCAACGCCACCTCATCCAATGAGCCCTCCTCCTCTGCGTCGTCGATCTCCACTGCATGCGCACCAGCCATCTGTCCCCCACGGAGCTCTCGCACTGTGCGGTCTGCCCCTTCCCGGGATATAACATAATCATAAGCTTCCTGGAAAGTCAAAGACTTCTTTGCAACCAGTTCCCGCTGCACCCTTTCATCACACAGGCCACACACAAAACGGTCCCTCAGCATCTCTTCCAAGTCATGGAACTCACAATACCGAGTGAGCTCCCTCAAGGCAGCCACAAACGCTGACGCCGATTCTCCCCTCTGCTGGTCCCGCCGGTAAAACATCTGTCTGCGGGCCAATTGTGAAGGCGCTGGCTCAAAATGGCTGCCAAGCACCTCAGTCAACTCCTCAAAAGTCTTTGACTCAAGCGTGGCTGGAGCAATAAGGTTCTTGGCAAGTTTAAAAGTAGCCTTTCCACACACACTGAGGAGTGTATCCCGTCTCTCCTCAGCGCTGGTAATCCTATTAGCACGGAGATAAAAGTTAAGTCTATCTCTGTAATCACTCCATTCCTCTGGCTCATTGATATTAAATTCCTCAATCGAGCCACGTGTTGCCATACCGATAGCCGATCCCTCCCGGGTGCTGCTGCTACTGGCCTCCGTCATGACTGCACTTCACTGGCTGGATCCCACCTCGTCGCCAATGTTAAATAGTGCGTCCAGCCAGCAGTGGTACGAAAGTATCTTTATTCATCTCATCAGGTAAGTAACAGAAGACGCTGAAAAGCCCAGCTCTCCAGCTATATATAAGCACCTGGGCTCCAAGCCAACCCAGGTGCAGCTAATTAAAAATAATCACTCCCATTAACCCGTTGCTGACTACTCACTCCTGTGTTGTGCCTACACTTCAATACACAACAGTAATACATTCATCTTTATGGCTGCTATTCTGCCCATCAAAGACAACTTTAATCTTGTCCATATCTCCAAATCTCTCTTAATCTCATTCCACAGTTTTTCATAATTGTCCTTGAACAGGTTTAGGTTCTTTGGTGTTAAATTCACCCCCAGATACTTCACCTTATTAACGAAACTCAGTCCAGTTTGGTCTTGCAATTTCTGTGTCTGCAATGGTGACATATTTTTTGTCAAAACCTTTCTTAGTTTTATTCCGCTTAAATCCTGCTACTCGTCCAAAAGAGTCTATTATCTCCAATGCTTTAGGTACACTGCTTTCCGGATCTTGTAGGGATAAAACCAAATCATCAGCATAGGCTCTCAATTTATATTCTTTCTCTCCCACCCTAATTCCTTTAATTTGCTTTTCCTTTCTAATCATTTCCAACAAACCTCCAGGACCGTGAATGAAAAGTAATGGGGAGATAGGGCACCCTTGTCTTGTTCCTTTTTCAATCCTAATTTCCTCACACATCACATTATTAATAAGAATCTTTGCTCTTTATAAATGGCATTTATGCCATTTAAGAATCTTTGACCGACCTCCATCTTTTCCAAATTTTTCTTCATAAAAGTCCAAGATATATTGTCAAAGGCCTTTTCAGCATCAATAAACATCAATGCTGCTTCAGTGTTTATCTTCTTTTCTAATCTTTCCAGTATATCCACAATGTTTCTTGTATTCCTATTAATATGTCTTCTAGGTAAAAAACCTGCTTGATCTTTGTGAATGTACTCTTTCAGCACTCTTTTTAACCGTGTGGCCATGACATTTGCAAAAAATTTGTAATCTGTATTTAAAAGCAATATAGGTCTATAATTCTTCATTAATGTTTTATCCGAATCTGGTTTTAAAATCAATGTGATGTACGCATCCTTCCATGAATGTATGTGTCTTTAAGTGGGGAATGAGTGGGGAATCTCATTGTGCACACCTGTATCCCATTAGCTGGGATACAGGTATTTAAGCTGTACTCTATTCCCCTCCCAGATACCCTTCTTACTCCCTCACACCCTCCTTGTGGGGCGATGTCGTTGCTCTGTGTGATTGTTTAATAAACTATGGCTGCAGCCTAGTGAAGACTGCTTTTCCTCATTGCCGAAGTCCAGGGTTTCCCAGAGAGACATTACATGGTGTCAGAAGATGGATTCTTTTCGACCCCCGTGTCCTCTTGTGCTCCAAGGAAACCTGGCAGAGAAGTGGAGGCGATGGGAGCAAGCTTTTCGTGTGTATTTGACGGCGTCTGGAGCTGACCGTTTTTCGGCAAAGAGGCAGGTTGCTGTCTTGTTGAACTGTGTGGGAGAAGAGGCAGTACAGATTTATGAGACATTTAGTTTTCCTGATGACGAAACACAGACTGTGGATGAGGTCCTGGAAGAATTTCAAAAGTATTGCACTCCTCGAAAAAATGTGATATTTGAAAGGTATTCTTTTTGGAATTATCCTTGGAAGGTGGGGGACACTGTTGAACGCTTTGTAACTGAACTTAAATTAAGAGCTGGCAGATGTGAGTTTGGTTCGGCATTTAATGAGTTGGTCAGAGATAAGCTTGTTTTTAGTGCGCCGGAGAGGTTGCAGCAGAAGTTGTTAAAGGAGTCTGACCTTACTCTCGAAAAGGCTGTAGAGATTTGCCAAATAGAACAAATAACAGCAAACCAGCTCAGTGAGATGTCTACTATGGCAAAACAGTTTGATGAAACGGCAGAGATAAGAGAGAACTTCGAAGTCCCAGTACAGACTCTTGGGAATGTAAACTCCCGTTTGGGGCAGAGACAAGACTATGGTGGCTATAAAGGATGTTTTCAGTGTGGGAGTACACATAAATCTCAGAAGTGTCCGGCGTTAGGAAAAGTTTGTCATAAGTGTGGCAAGAAAAACCATTTTGCCAGGATGTGTAAGGCGTCTGCAACTGGAGTCACTAAAGACCAAAGAAGGCGCCAAGTTCATGATATGGACTTACACAGCCTGTTTATAGGAGTACTATCTCAGGAAATGGACACTGTAGCTGTACAGCCTCCAGGATGGTTTGCGGACATTTTTTTGAGAGGGTTAAAAGTGCAATTTAAGCTTGACACTGGAGCTGAGGCAAATGTTCTCCCAGTTGAAATATATGACAAGATCCCAGGGCAGAAGAGTCTGGCCAAGACAAAGACAACATTGATGGCCTATGGAGGGACACGAATAGTGCCGTTGGGCACAATTGCCCTTGAGACCAGCACCACTAGAAGGAGCTTGGAACTGTTATTTTATGTGACTGATATATCAACCACTCCACTATTGGGAAGGGTGGCTTGTGAGGCTTTGAATTTGGTATGTAGAGTTGATAATGTGCAACAACCTGAACTGGTGTCAAAAGAGCAGTTAGTGACAATGTACTCTGATGTCTTTGAGGGGCTGGGAGAATTTGAAGGTTCTTACCATATAGAGGTGAACCCTAGTGTTCCTCCTGTAATTCATGCTTGCAGAAAAGTGCCTTATGGAGTTTTAGATAGATTGAAAGAGACTTTATGCCAGATGGAAGCAGCTGAAGTAATCTCCAAAGTAGAGTGCCCTACTGAGTGGGTGAGCAGTTTGGTGATTACTGAAAAAAAAAATGGAAAACTGCGTGTATGCCTTGATCCTCGTGATTTAAACAAGGCAATTAGTAGACAGCACTATACTATTCCCACAATTGATGATGTATTAAGCTCTTTAGCTGGTAAAAGATTCTTCACAATAGTGGATGAAAAGGATGGTTATTGGCAAGTGAAGTTAGATGAGAAGTCAGCGTTGCTGTGCACATTTAATACTCCGTGGGGAAGGTACCGTTTTAATCGTATGCCATTTGGTTTGAAATCATCTAGTGAGGTTTTCCAACAAAAAAATGAAGAGACATTTGGGCATATAAAAGGAGTGCACATGATAGCAGATGATATGATTATTGCAGCAGAAACTTCTCAGGAACATGACCAAATATTGCGTAAGGTGTTTGAAACAGCAAGGGCTAAAAATATCAAGTTTAATAAAGAGAAAATCCAATTTAAAGTGGATTCAGTAAAATATATGGGGCATATAATAACTGCTCAAGGTGTCAAAGTAGATGAGGAGAAGGTTAAAGCAATTCGAGAAATGCCTTCCCCGCAGGACAGGCAAGGTGTGCTTAGATTTTTGGGGTCTGTGCAGTACTTATCAAAATATATTCCAAGAGAGGCAGAATTGACGGCACCTTTGAGGAATTTATTAAAAAAGAATGTGTTGTTTCAATGGATGCCCGAACATCAGAAGTCTTTTGAAATGGTAAAACAGCAACTGTGTCGGGCACCTGTGCTTCAATATTTTGATGCATCTAAGCCACTGGTGGTTCAAGCAGATGCTTCAAAGAATGGTTTGGGTGCATGCCTCCTTCAAGAAGGGAGGCCAATATGTTATGCATCCCGGGCACTTACTATGGCAGAGCAGAATTATGCTCAAATAGAGAAAGAACTGTTGGCTGTATTGTATGCAATAAGAAAATTCCACCAGTATGTGTTTGGCAAGCTAGTATTAGTACAGACTGATCATAAACCTCTAGAGGCAATCTGTAAGAAAGCTTTAGGCAGTGCACCTGCTCGCCTGCAGAGGATGCTGTTACAATTGCAGAGATATCAGATGGAGGTGAAGTATGTGCCAGGGAAAGAAATGTACTTGGCAGACACATTATCTCGGGCCACGGTAGATCCTCCAGAGAGTGATGTGGAACCCATAGATGATGAGAAAGTAATATATGAAATAGGTGAAATAGTAATGCACCCTACAGGGGTAATAGCTATACAGGAAGCAACAAAACAAGACATACAGTTACAGGAGGTGGCATCTTTAATATCACGTGGATGGCCACTGCATTTAAGAGATGTACCATCAGCAGCAAAAGCATTTTGGGCTGTGAAGGACTTGCTGCGCTGTCAGGATGGTGTGCTATATGTTGATGAAAGGGTAGTTATTCCCGTATCTCAAAGACGGACAGTCTTGGAGCAGCTTCATGAGTCACATCAGGGCATGCAAAGAACAAAAATGAGAGCAAAGACAATAATGTACTGGCCAGGTATGGGCAAGGAGATAGAAACATTCATAGAAAATTGTTCAATATGCGCGAGATGTGCACCAAAAAATCAAAAAGAACCTCTCATACCACATGAAATTCCAGAGCTGCCCTGGGAAAAGTTGGGAGTAGATATTTTTGAGTACAGGATGCAACCGTTTCTGCTGGTGATAGACTATTTCTCAAAATACCCAGAACTGGTGGGTCTCCCAGATAAAACAGCAGGAGCAGTAATTAGTAGACTGAAAGCAGTGTTTGCGAGGCATGGTATTCCAAGGATAGTTATCACTGATAACATGCCATTTGCAAGTCAGGAGTTCCAGCAATTTGCCCAAGGCTGGGGGTTTGAACAGCGCTTCAGTAGTCCAGGATACCCACAGTCAAATGGAATGGTGGAAAGGGCAATACAGTCCATAAAACTACTCCTAAAAAAGGCAGAGCAAACACACAAAGAACCCCAATTAGCATTATTGGAGTATCGTAATACACCGGTGACTGGACTGGAATACTCTCCTGCTCAGTTGTTGATGGGTAGAGTCCTGAGGAGTAAGTTACCAGTGACTGAGGAAGTGTTACGTCCTAAAATACCTGTGGGGGCGAGGGAGAGCCTCAAAAGGAACCAAGAACGGCAAAAGTATTTTTATGATAGCACTGCGAGGCCTCTTAGGCCATTGGAAGAGGGAGATCCAGTATGGTTTGAGTCAACAGAAGGGTGGTCCCCAGCGGTAGTCACAAGAAAGTGTGATCAGCCACGTACATACCGGGTAGTTACTTCATCAGGACGGGTGTATAGGCGTAATAGGCGAAGAATAAGGCCTAGGAGTGTACAAGCTGAGGAGAGAAGAGGTAGACTGATTGAGAATAGAAAAGAAATGCAAAGAGATAATAATGGAGAAGGAATTGGGAGAATACCTGATGCGCAAATAGATGTAAGGCAACCCAGGTATGTGACCTCATATGGCAGGTGTGTGTATATGCCTCAAAGATATATGTCATGACCTTGGTTTTAATATGTGTGTTTATTATTGTAATTTTGACTTTTCTTTAATTTCTGTGTAAAAGGGAGATGTGATGTATGTGTCTTTAAGTGGGGAATGAGTGGGGAATCTCATTGTGCACACCTGTATCCCATTAGCTGGGATACAGGTATTTAAGTTGTACTCTATTCCCCTCCCAGATACCCTTTTTACTCCCTTACTCCCTCCTTGTGGGGCGATGTCGTTGCTCTGTGTGATTGCTTAATAAACTATGGCTGCAGCCTAGTGAAGACTGCTTTTCCTCATTGCCGAAGTCCAGGGTTTCCCAGAGAGACATTACATGGGGTTATGAGACCTCCATATTTTCTGGTATAGTTCCTCTGTGTATTCTTGCCACCTCTTCTTGATTCTTCTGCTTCTGTTAGGTCCTTCCACTTTTGTCCTTAATTGTGGTAATCTTTGTACGAAACCCTTTCATATAATTTTCTTGACTTCTGTTTCATTCTGAATTTTCCTCATTTCTTGGTCTCTAAGGTGCTACTGGAAGGATTTTTTTATTTATTTTTTGTTTTGACTCAAAAAGCATTTGTGAAATTTAAAAGAAATAAAAGGTGTGGTCTGCAAAAGGTGTGGTACACTTTGAGATTACAAAAAGAGTTATAACAATATGCTGAGAGAATTTAAAGCAACAGCGATACAGTTGGTCTTAAAGTTACACTAAAGATTAAAGCAAATTATAGAAAGGAAGTAAAGTCCTGATGGTTGTTCAGACCCCAGGGAGAAAACGTATTAAAAAGATGGATAAATTTGTTTTTTTTTTTAATAAAGATTTATTGGTTTTTTTTCAAAACAAAGAACAACAAAACACATAACACAACACATACACAACATTCAAAACATAATGAAAAACAAATACAAACCACCGCCAAAAACACCAATAATTCTTTTTCTTGCTTATAAAAAAAAAATTCTTGTTCGAATCTAGGTGGGGTGACTTCCCCCGTTTTCTCTCCTTTGGTTCCAATTCTAATTTATTTTAATAACTTCTAAAATTCAAATCATCCAATAAATCTAAACAAACTTCTTAATCTTTACTTTTACTTCAAAATACATCCTATTACTTCTTAACTCAACTCTTATTTCTTATATCACTTAAACTGCTGCTAATTAGACATTCACATATCTCTTCACTTGTTCAAATTCTTAAAATCTTAACCATCAATTTAGTTCCCCTTAAGGGAATTCAATCAGTCTCACTTGTCAAAGAAAAACTCCATCGAAACTTTGTATCCAGTACTGCAGCAGCAGTCACCATCGGAAACAATGTTATTTTCTCCGTTTAACAAAGGGGAGGAACGGGCTTCCTTTTTAACGTCCCTCCCGGAGTGCCAATTGTCAAATTTAAATCCGATTAATCCCGTACTCACGGCCTCCGTGTTTCTTCATTTTTTTCCTGATCAGGTAGAACGACGCGCTCATGCAGGCGGCAGCCGCCGCATCGCCGCCCGGTTGGGGCATTGCCTCCACAGCCCGGCGCTGGGGACCCTTCACTCCCTTTCCCCTTTTACAAGGAGATCGGGAGAAGAGCCCAGCGCCATAGCGGGCTCGCTGGAGAGCCCAAGCCGCGGGACGCTCTTCCCGCGGCTTATCGGAGCCCCGCTGTGCGGTAGCGGGGCTCCTACCCCCGGGCTGGCCTGGGTCGTCTCGCTACCGAAACGACCCACGACCGCCCAGCATGGCGTCCTCGCCGGAAGTCTAAAAAACAGATGGATAAATTTGGTTTCTTGTTGCAAGAGAAGTCTATCAGAGTTCTTGCGGTGGAAACGATCTGGCGGCAGCTTCCATATAACAAAAATAAGAAATCATCTTCTGTGTGTTTTTGTTCAATGTAATGTTCCACAAGCGGCGCTTCCATAATATGATTACGCATTCTGGATCAGTGTTCATTGATCCCGAGTCTTATAGGCCTAGAACATTTACCAATGTACATCTTTTTGCAGGGACAGGTCCCTACAGAAACACATGTTGCAATTACTGAAATGTCTAATGGTAAATCTGAATCCAGATTGTTCACCAGATAATTCCTTCCCCTGTAAGGAATATTTGCAGACACTGCATCCTCCGCATCTAAAGTGACCAGAAGGAAACTCATCCCCTGGTTTTATTTGCAGCACCATGTCCGATTTTACCAAGAAGTCCCAGAGGGATTTTGTTCTTTTTAAACCAAAAAGTGGAGGTTTCTGACATTCAGGGATGTTGGAGAGGAGGCGCCTCAGTTGTGAGCAGAGTCAGTATGTAATCTCAGTCAAACTGTTTGGAACCATGTTGTTTATGAAGAAGTTTACTCTAGTAAAGCTCTTATTATTTCACTGAAAACTCTGCATTATTAATTTACGCTGCGTGACAGTGGCCTCCTCAAATATTTCATGGGGGGGGGAGAACCCTAGGCCTTTGAGAGTTGGCGCATTCCATACACCTACAGGTCTCAGGATGGTTACAACATGAAAATACAACATAAAAAACAACACATTTAAAAACAGCATTAGATGCACATCAGCCAAAGGCCCGATTACAAAAGTGCTGATTGGCATGGCTCCTAAAGCTGTATACTGGTTTTTCTGACCTTTGTATGGATTCTTTGATGGGAAGTGAGATTAGAGCTCTTACTGAAGCTCTTCCCACATTCCACATACAGATATAGTTTTACCCTGTATGAATTCTCTGGTGCTTATTGAGAGAGGAGCTTCCACTGAAGCTTTTCCCACATTCCACGTACTGATAGGGTTTCTCCCCTGTATGAATTCTTTGGTGGGAAGTGAGATCAGAGCTCTGTCTGAATCTCTTTCCACATTCGAAGCACTGATAGGGTTTCTCCCCTGTATGAATTCTTTGATGGGAAGTGAGATTGGAGCTCTGACTGAAGCTCTTTCCACATTCCACACACTGATATGGTTTCTCCCCTGTATGAATTCTTTGATGGGAAGTGAGATTGGAGCTCTGACTGAAGCTCTTTCCACATTCCACACACTGATAGGGTTTCTCCCCTGTATGAATTCTTTGATGGGAAGTGAGATGGCGCTCTGACTGAAGCTCTTTCCACATTCCACACACTGATAGGGTTTCTCCCCTGTATGAATTCTTTGATGGGAAGTGAGAGAAGAGCTCTGACTGAAGCTCTTTCCACATTCAAAGCACTGATAGGGTTTCTCCCCTGTATGAATTCTTTGATGGGAAGTGAGACTGTGGCTGTGACTGAAGCTCTTTCCACATTCAAAGCACTGATAGGGTTTCTCCCCTGTATGAATTCTTTGATGGGAAGTGAGATAGGAGCTCTGACTGAAGCTCTTTCCACATTCCACACACTGATAGGGTTTCTCCCCTGTATGAATTCTTTGATGGGAAGTGAGATTGTGCTCTGACTGAAGCTCTTTCCACATTCCACGCACTGATATGGTTTCTCCCCTGTATGAATTCTTTGATGGGAAGTGAGATTGTGCTGTGACTGAAGCTCTTTCCACATTCAAAGCACTGATAGGGTTTCTCCCCTGTATGAATTCTTTGATGGGAAGTGAGATTGTGGCTGTGACTGAAGCTCTTTCCACATTCGAAGCACTGATAGGGTTTCTCCCCTGTATGAATTCTTGATGGGAAGTGAGATTGGGCTGTGACTGAAGCTCTTTCCACATTCCAAGCACTGATAGGGTTTCTCCCCTGTATGAATTCTTTGATGGGAAGTGAGATGGAGCTCTGACTGAAGCTCTTTCCACATTCCACGCACTGATATGGTTTCTCCCCTGTATGAATTCTTTGATGGGAAGTGAGATTGGCTGTGACTGAAGCTCTTTCCACATTCAAAGCACTGATATGGTTTCTCCCCTGTATGAATTCTTTGATGGGAAGTGAGATTGAGCTTTGACTGAAGCTCTTTCCACATTCAAGCACTGATATGGTTTCTCCCCTGTATGAATTCTTTGATGGGAAGTGAGATTGGAGCTCTTGAAGCTCTTTCCACATTCCACACACTGATATGGTTTCTCCCCTGTATGAATTCTTTGATGGGAAGTGAGATCAGCTCTTCCTGAAGCTCTTTCCACATTCCACACACTGATATGGGTTTCTCCCCTGTATGAATTCTTTGATGGGAAGTGAGAGAGGACCTCTCAGTGAAGCTCTTTCCACATTCCACACATTGATATGGTTTCACCCCTGTATGAATTCTTTGATGGGAAGTGAGAGGAGCTCTGACTGAAGCTCTTTCCACATTCCATGCACTGATAGAGTTTCTTTCCAATGAGATTTTGTTGATGGGAAGTGGAATGGGAGCTCTGACTGCAGCTTTCTCCACACTCCAAATTTTTACGTGGCTTCTCCTCTCTGGGGATTTTATCATGGTCACCTTTGTTCTCAATTTCTGATTCATCACAATCTGCAATGGAGACAAAAAGGGATAAGAGCCTCAGGAACAAATGGAGAAGAACTGAAAGGAGTTGGCTGTGTGTTGTTTGTCATTAACCAACATATTTAGTATTAGATTCTGATGAGTAGTTGAATGTTGCTTTCTTTGATATACAGTAGTGGTCAAGAATGTGGAAGACTTTTGGAAATAAGTTTGTTTCAGAGGTTTGATGGCTCATAAAACCACTTCTTTTGGAGTAATATTATAAAATTATATATCATTGGAAAGATAATTTAATCAAGAATAAATCCAAGAAAGTTTGTTCAATTATCTGTATTCCATCAAACGTTATAGCCAAACAACCAGAAAGAGGAAGCACAACTTGCTTAGCTTGACTTTTGTCAGTGTGTTATGTGATTGCTATCAAGTTGGTTGGCCTTTTGTGTTCTTTCATTTAGGGAGCTTCAAAAACATAATAAAATTAGAAAAAATGGCACAAAGAGTTGACTGGTCACCCTTGTTCTCGATTTCCGATTCATCACAATCTGCAATGGAGACAAAAATAGATTAGAGCCTCAGGAACAAATGGAGAAGAACTGAAACTCAGTTGGTCTCTAAGGTGCTACTGGAATAGAATGTGTTTGATTTTGTCATTAACCAACAAATTTATTATTAGAGTAGCTGACCCGGCCACGCGTTGCTGTGGTTTTTTAGGTTTTTTTAATGATTGTATTGATTTAGTAAAATTGAAGAAGTTCCCCTGTTCAACTTCCATCTACCCCTTCTCTCCTCCCTGTTTTCAATTACCCTCTTTTCTGTCCCCACCTTCAATGATCTAGGGTAAGGGTTTAATTCTATTAAAGGGGCAGGCACGCATTTAAGAGAGAGACCAGGGTTCGAAGCTCGCTTCAAAGCTCACCGAGTGACCCTGGGCCAGCCTGAGCTACAACACAGGGTTGTTGTGGTTGGGACAAACCAGACGTAAGCCCAGGGTACAAATAATACAATAATTATTATTATAATAATTCTTATTAAATGAGGTGGAGGGAACGCCTTGGAGAAAAAGGGGGCCTACAAACCTCCTGAGGAGCCGCCTTTCACACACAAACACCTAACCTAACATAAACAGCAGTGCAGAAAGGATTGTGTGTGGAGACAGGATAGGGAGCGAAGCATAGTTGCTGAGCTTTCTCATCCTACATCCCCCCCCGCCATAAGGAATGGTATGGCCCGGGCCTAAAAACCTTTTCCTGCCTGGAGCTGAAACTACTAAGAAGAGTTTAGGCCTTCCTCTTAACTGTTTTTGGCGGTAAGGCCCTTGGCAGAGGCTGGGGCTAGGGAGATTAATAGGGGGTTGTCCCTGCTGTCTGAAAATGGCTGACTGAGGTGAAGGAGGTTTTTTGGTCGGCGCACAGTCTGTGACGCTGCCCTGCGATGAGCCTTTCTATTGGTTGTTGTTCAAAGTCTTCAGTTCTGTTGCTGGTGACACGTAATGTGTGCGCCAATTTTTTTGCCTTTATTCTATATTTTAGGCATGACAGGTGTGGTTTTTTTTTTTATTATGCCAGATCCTTCCTCGATGGTCATGTTACGCTTTGTCCTAATTTGATGCTGTTTGGTGCAGCAGTTACGGATCAATGTGATGTCGCGCGCACACACAATGGGAACATTTATATATATATAGATTCTGATGAGTTGGTGAATGTTGCTTTGTTTAATATACAATAGTGGTCAAAATAGTGCAAGCCTTTTGTAAAAAAAAAAAGTGTATTTCATTGCTATCACATTGGTTTCTTTTTTAGAGTCTTTCATTTAGTGAGGTTGTAAAACATAATAAAATTATAGAAATGGCACAAAGAGTTGACTGGTCACTCAGAAAGCGATGTAAAATAGTACTATTAAGTGAACAAGGCTACAGTTATGAAGAAATTAGATGAAAGATTGGGGAAAACTTAACCAAAGCTGGCATTTCTATATTTCTGAAGAGGTATAAGGAGACTCAGTCACTACAAAATCAGACTGGAAAAGGCAGGAAAAGGTGCACAAAGGCAAGTGACGATCGAAGAATGGAGAGACTGTCCCTACATGACAGAAGAAAATCATCTGGGTGTCTACAAGATGACATGGTGAAATGTAATGTGAAGTTGAGTGCAAGGACTGGTCTAAATGTTAGAATTCAAAGGAAAAAGCCATTGTTATCTGTCAAGCAAAGGTTGAAAAGATTAAACCCATGTTAACTGGACAGCGGAACAAGGGGACAGTGTTATTTGGAGCGATGAGACCCCAATCTCCTTGCTTGGTAGTGATGGCATGAAATACGCGAGGAGAAGAATCAGAGAAGATTTACATCCTACTTGCACTACACCGACCGTGAAACACCCAGATAGTGTGATGATCTGGGGTTGTATGGCAACAAAAGGTGTGGGCAGAATTTGCGTCATTAATGGGAATGTAAATGCCCCAAAATGCATGAATGAAATACTTGAGCCCAAACTGAAGCGTTCCGCAGGTGATCTTTTCCCAGATACTGAAGCATTTATATTTATGTATAGAAATATTTATTTATTTATTTTCTATTTCAACAGGATTCAGCTCCATGTCATGTTGCTGCTGTGTGCAAAAGGTGCTTTCAAGATAATCCTATTCCACTGCTGGAATGGCCTGGGAATAGCCCAAACTTTAACCCAATCGGAAATCTATGGAGCCGACTAAAGAAACTTGTTAAGTCAGAAGCAACCCAGCAATAAAGCCCAATTAACAGAGGCAATAATTCAGTCTTGGTTTCACATTATTACAGCTGCAGAACGAAAAACTTGGTTCACTTCACAGGAAGACGTTGTTAGGCCGTAGTTAAAGCTAAAGGTTACCAATGGTTACCAGAGGTTTCACGGTTTTTCTTTATCCCTGAAGAAGTGTGCATGCACACGAAAGCTCATACCAGGAACAAACTCAGTTGGTCTCTAAGGTGCTACTGGAAAGAATTTTTGATTCTGTTTTTTCTTTATCCCTGTGTTCATAAAAGTTATTGCATTACATTCTTCATTAAATTATCTTTCCATATATATATTATTTTATGGTATTACTCCACACAAAAGGGGTGTTATGAGCCATCAAACCTCATAAATACACTTTTCATAAAAGGTTTCCACAATTTTGGACAAGAGTATAAGTTGCTCATTTTAGATGATAGATAGATAGATACTTTATTGTCATTGTACATAGTACAACAAAATTGAATGTCATCCCACATTTACAGCCACATATACACATTTCTAGGGACGCTGGTGGCGCTGTGGTCTAAACCACAGAGCCTAGGGCTTGCCGATCGGAAGGTCAGAATCCCTGCAAGGGGTGAGCTCCCGTTGTTCAGTCCCAGCTCCTGCCAACCTAGCAGTTCGAAAGCATGTCAAAGTGCAAGTAGATAAATAGGTACCGCTCCGGCGGGAAGGTAAACGGCGTTTCCGTGCGCTGCTCTGGTTCACCAGAAGCGGCTTAGTCATGCTGGCCACATGACCCAGAAGCTGTATGCCGGCTCCCTAGGCCAGTAACGCGAGATGAGCGCCGCAACCCCAGAGTCGTCCGTGATTTCTCTTTTGCACTTCTGTAACTTTTTTGTTTTTTGTAATTTCTTAATTTCAATTGTAACAATGTTTCAATGTGTGTATAACTATTTGACTATACTTTGGACTATATTTTTAAGAATATCTCAATAAAATTTAAAAAAACCCTGTAATTTACTGTTTATTATGGGGGTGTTAGGTTCCCAGGTGTTATAGGGGGCGCTGTTGAGCTCTGTGAAAATATATGAGGTTGGTCACATAGAGGTATTTTTTGAATTTCCAGGCAGATATGATGATCCCACAGGGAGCCTTACCAAGAGAGGCCACGATCCCACAATTCTCCTCCATGACGTCCTTATGCAGAGCTCTCTGGTCAGGATCCAGCAACGCCCACTCCTCGTCTGTGAAACGAACAGCGAGATCTTCAAAGCACACTGGACTGTGGAGGCAACTGAAGGGATTTCTGTGAGATTAATCAACCTGGTTTCTGCTGCCTTCCAGTCAATGCATGAAGTCAGAACCGACTGACAAGGGAATCCTTTGTATCTTGTGAAAAATGGATGCTTGGCTCTAGTGGGGGTCCTCACCCGGGGGTCCTCAGGAGTTGCTCCCCACCCCACCCCACTCCCCTGCTTCTGTCTCCTTTTCTTGCACTTGGACTCTCTGCCGCTCTCAAGACAGACTCCTGGGGTGGGGTCCCTTTTTCTTTGCTCTGAGGGCCAGGTATGTATCTGGCCAACCCCCTGAGGGCCAAGTGGGTGAGGCCAAAGACACTTCCCCTGAAATTTAGGCAGGTATTTTAGCATTATTATTCTGTCTATCTTAACACACACACACACACACACACACACAAAGCCATTGATGCCAAGTCCCTGGAGGCTCAGTGAGTAGCAGCGCCCATTTCCGGCTGCTTTTCCAGCAACAATCCCTTTGGGACAGAGAGGATGTGGTCCTGGGATGCCCTGCTCTGGGTGCGAGGGGATTGCTGCAGTGGCCTCCGTGTGGAGCTGCCCTTGGAGACACTGGGAAACTGGTTTGCAATGCAGCAGCCAGACTATGGGATGGGATCCCTCTCTTTATTCCTGCCTTTCTCTCCCCCCTTTCTTTCCTTCCTTCTTCTTTTTTCTTTCTTTCTTTTTTCTTTCTTTCTTCCCCAGGGTGTTTTTTTTGGGGGGGGGCTAGTCCACCTCCTCGTCCACTTTGGAAAACCATTTGCACATGTTTCCTCTGTTGTGCAATGACGCTGAGCGTCACACAGAGTTAATGTCTCAGGGACTCCTTTGTTCGAAGAAGGGAGATTTCGTGGGAGCCATTTGGGATCCTGTGATCTCCCGGAAGGAGAGCGTTGCAGACCTGGCCCCTCCCTGGCAGGCCCCTCTCTCTCCTCCCCCTGCATGAGCAGACCAGGCCCCCCCCCAGGCTGGCCCCCTCCCCTGCTGCAGCCCTGGGACCCCCACCGCCTCCCCACTCACCAGATCCCAGGAGGGGACAGCCAGGCAGCCCTTGCAGGAGAGGGAGGGGCCTGGGCTCTGGAGGACCTGGCCTCCTCTCTCTCGCTTCCTGTCCTCTCTAGGAAGGCAGCTCGGTTCCCTTTAACCCTTGCAAAGCCGGGACCACGCCACTCAGCCCTCTCTCCCTTGGCAGAACCCCTCTCTCTTTCATTGCACACTCCTCGGATTTTTATTCTTTTTTTATGAATTATGGGGGGGCAGGTGCCCCCCCCGGCTGCACCAATGCCCAGATATCCTTTTGGGGGTGAGGCTCTTGGTTGGACTCTGAGCATCTCCCTCCCTTGGCCAGAAACCAGAGGAACAGCTTGCAGGGAAAAGGGCTTTGCAGGAGGCAAGGAATTCAGGAGTGGAGAGAGAGGAGGGGATCCCAAGGTCATCTAGTCCAACCCCCAGCAATGCAGGAATCTCAGCTAAAGCATCTCTGCTTAGAAGCCTCCAAGGAAGGAGAGTCCACCCCCTCCCAAGGGAGACCTTTCCCCTGCCAAATGGCTCTTAGATGTCCCTCAAGGAAGCGGGTCCAGAGTTCGAGCACCGCTGAAACCATTGCACTGGTTATCAAGGAGGAACCAAGCGAAGTTCAAAATAAATTAATGCTGTTCTCATCATAAATGAGTAATACTTTCTTATGCCTGCTTTTTATGCTAATATACAAAAGTATGCCATTTCCCTTTCCAGAAATGCTTAATTGCTAATTCAATGGACTGAAAATGGATGGTTGTTGTTATTATGTTTAGGGATTTTAATATTTGATGGACTATTTTACTATATTGTTGGAAGCTGCCCAGAGTGTCTGGGGAAACCCAGCCATGCCAGGGTATAAATATATTATTATTATTATTATTATTATTATTATCATCATTATTATTAATTGAATTGATCAGGTGAGTGTTCTCCTTTCTAAAGAGGCAGGTGGAATCTCCACATTTGCTAATAGCATAACGTTGAAAGATTAGTGAAATATGGGGAGCCTTAGAGCATCTGCTTGGCATACAGAATGTCCCAGGGTCAACTCCTGCAAGGGCTGGACGAAATCCCTTCCTAAAACTCTGGGGAGCTGCTGCCAGTCAGTGTAGACCAGGGGTCCTCAAACTATGTCCTGCGGGCTGAATCCAGCCTGCCTGGGTCGTGAATCTGGCCTGCACGGCCATCTCAGAACCCGCCAAGTGTCCGAGGCTGAAAGCATCTCGCCGCCCTCAGTCAGTACCTGCGCCGCACTGAGGATTAGCCCCCCAAGGCCTGGGGGGTCTTTCCACTCATGTGATTTACATGCTATGAAAGTTGGGATCTGTTTTGATATTTAAATTTTAAAAGGGTGGAGTGGAACCGGATATTGCCCATCTCGATAGTCTGGGGAGCCACATTCTGGTTGCAGGAGGCCAGGATTAGCCCCTAAGGCTTGGGGCATCCTGCCCATCCAGTAGGGCTTGGAATCCAGGAGGAACCTCTTGCAATAGCCGCCTTGCCAGGTGCTCAGGGACGGACTCACCTGTCCCCGTGTCCTTCCATTATATACTCGGCTAGGTTCCAAATGTCCTTTATTATTAACAATGGAACTGGAACTCAAGAACAACCCATGCTGCGTGTTAGCTTGATGAGTCCTTAGTTAGCTTGTTTCTGATAGGAGTGTTCGCCCTCCTAGCTCTCCTGTAATTGGCTAGGTCGCGCCAGGAGGCGGACCCTGTAAGGTGGTTGAACAGCTCCTATTGTTTCCCATACATAACACCTTCTCTTTGCAGATGTCCTTCTCTTTGCACATCCCTCCCTCAGGGGTGAGAATTGGAGAGAACCAGAGCAGGGACTCAGACCTGCCCTCCTTGCCCCCCACTCTGCACTCTCGGATGTGGAGAAGCCCTCCCTTCCAGAAACTGACAGCCTGACTTTTGCCTTTCAGCTGCTGGAGGAAGATCAGCTGTACCTGCTGGAGGTGATTCAGAACTTCCAGGCAGCTCAGCTCAGGGGGCTCCGAACCCTGAAGTGCTCCAAGCAGGAGACAGTGATGGGTGGTGTGGGGGACCCCCATGGGGAAGTGGGGGAGGGAGGGGCTTTGGGGAAGGGTTGTGCATCTGCAGGAGAGGAGGATCCTGCTGGCTTAGGGCATGGGGAGCCATTCCCGTAGAAAGCCAAGCCTGGAGAGAACCAGAACAGGGATTGGGCCCCTCAGACCTGCTCCCCGCTGGCTGGGCTCTCTTTGCCCCCCACTCTGCAGTTGATGGTGGCTGAGGGAGGATTAGGCAAGGCGTTGAGTGGATTTCTTATGTCGATTCTTATTTCATTCATTCATTCATTTGTTTATATTTTATTTTAACACTTTATTTCATTTATTTTGCACAAAGCAGCTTAGAGCCCTCCTTCCCCCTCACAGCTGTTGCTTTTGTTTTGGTTGATTTTCTTGATTTCAGCCTGCTGAGATTCTTGACATGGGTGAGCTTTCGTGGTTATTTGTTTGTTTGTTTGTTTTTGTTTTAATATTTCTGTTCATTTTAATATTTTCATTTTATTGTTCTTTAGTTTAATATTTTTTATTTTACATTTTTATTTTGTGCACATTTGCGTCTATTTTGTATATGTTTTGTACATAGAGTACTTAGGCTTAGGGGTAGGCTTAGGGCTGAGGTTGGGGTCTGAGTCAGGCTTGGATGGGCATTTTAGATAGCTAGCTAGTTTAGAGAGGAGGGTGGAATTTTTTCCTGGAAGAAATGGGCAGGCTCTAAGTATGATTCCTTCCCTTTTTCTTGGTCCAGGGGGGGGGTTGAGTTGTGGGGTGCCCTGCACAGCATTGGCTCTCTAGAAATTGACCCAGCCAGTCATCTCCCAAGAGCTCAGCTCCTCCACACTTTCCCCCTGCCTTCCCCTTTTCTCTCCACTCTCATAATCCACTTTTATTAGTTACAGGTAGGTAGCCGTGTTGGTCTGCCATAGTCAAAACAAAATGAAAAATAAAATTCCTTCCAGTAGCACCTTGGAGACCAACTAAGTTTGTTCTTGGTATGAGCTTTTGTGAAGAAGTGTGCATGCACATGAAACCTCATACCGGACTTCCGGCGCAAGCGCCATAGCCAGCGGCTGGGAGCTGTCTCGGCTCCGGGGCAGCTCCGGTTCCCCCGGGGGTAGGAGTCCCGCAACCGCGCTGCGGGCTCCGGGAAACCACGGGAAGAGCGTCCCGTGGTCAGGGCTTTCCAGCGGGCTCCGTTGTGCCGTCCCGTTCTCAGGCTTCCCTTGTAAAAGGGAGGCTTGAGTGAACGGGCTCCGGCACGGGGCTGTGGAAGCTGTCTCCAACCGGGGGAACAAAGCGGCAGCCGGCCACTGGATTTTGAGCGCTCCGTTCTTGCTCAATTTGGATTAAAAGAAGAAGAAATCCGTAAGTACGGACTGTAATTTGGACCTAAATTAATGCAATTGGCTTATGGAGAGAGATGCAAAAAGAGGAAGTCCGTCTCTCTCCTTTGCGGCAAGATCAAAGTAACACCGATCTGGCTGTTGCTATTTTAGACTGCTTTGAAGTTTTATGTTGATTCTGATCCTGACCATTTAAGAAATCCCTGTTTGGGGCAAGACTGAGAATTTTGAATTATTTCTTCTCACTGACTGTGGAATATAGTGAGAGACAGTTTGCTCTCTGATTAAAGGGAAATGGCGGCTGAAATTTGAGAAGAGAGATGGAAAAGTACTGAACTTTGTTATTTCCTGCCTACTCCTGCCTACTTCTGTCTGGTTCCCACGGTTCTCCCAGACCCAGCAATGACTCCAGGACAAAGAAAATTTTTACAGCAACTACAACTTTTGCAACAGAATGTCATTGATAAGTTTGCTGAGATTCAAAGTGCCTGTAAGAACTTTGCTGTGGAATTTCAAAACACAATTAGAGAGAGTTACTTTCCAGAGGTTTCATCTGAAGAGGAAAAGACACAAGACTACTTTCCAGAGGTTTCATCTGAAGAAGAAAAGACACAAGTACTACAAGAAGAAAGGTTTCATGGACGTGAGAGGTCCGAAACTGGTAACCGAGACTTTATAACGGCTTTCTGGGGTGGGAGCCCAGAAATGCAGGAACAACAACTCTGGGAAATACAATTTGACTTGAGGAGTGGAGCAAAGACATTTAGTGTCAATGTTATGGCTTTTAAGTTTCAAGGAAAATGTGACATTCTGGAAGAAGAAGGGAATGGTATTAGCGTAGGCGAAGGAAAAGCTGGACTGGGGAAATGCAGGGGGAAGACTGGTGGGAGAGGGAGTTGGGAAGAGGGAAGATGGCGAGGAGGGGGGTGGGGTAAAAGATGAGATTTAATAGGATGGCTAACCATGGTACTCCGACGTCAGAGGGTAAAAATGATTTGGAGAATGGAAGAAATATGTAGGTTTTTATGAAAATGTGTTGATTATATTATTTTTTAAGGTAGGAATTAGAAGTAATAAGAGCAATAGCTTTACTGAGTTAAGAGAAGAAAGGATATAAGAAGTTAAGATTTGGAATGTGATGTTTCATTGGATAATAATAAGTTTTATGATATAAGATATGTTGATATTTTATTTGAAGATTAAGAATAATGGTGAATGATTGTTAAATTAGTTACAAAGTTACTAAAGTAAATTAGAATTGAACGCAGAAGAGAGAACGGGGGAAGTCCCCTAATAAGATTCAAAATAAGTATATATAGATTGGTGTGTTCCTGTGTTTGTAGTGTAGGTTTGTATTAGTTTTTATTTGATTGTTATTTGTATTGTGTGTGAGTTTGTTTTTATATGTATAATGTATGTTTTATTTGTTGTTTTAGTGGAAATACCAATATTTTCTTTAAAAAAAAAAAAAATCTCATACCAAGAACAAACTTAGTTGGTCTCTAAGGTGCTACTGGAAGGAATTTTTTTTATTTTTCACTTTTATTAGGACATTCCTAGCCCACTTTCCTCCCAGGAGCTCAAGGTGGCCTTCATGGTTCTCCCTGCCACCATTTTTTCTCTTCATAGGAGCCCTGCGAAGTAGGCTAGGCTGGCCCAAGGTCCATCAGGGAGCTTCATGGCTGAGTGGGGATTCGAACCCTGCTCTCCCAGTCCTCCTAGTCCAGTCCTCCAACCACTACACCTCTGCCTGGCTCCATTTTGCATCTCTCCAGCTGCCCAACGCCTGCTCCCCCTTCCTGGGGGTCTCTGTGGCTCTAAGGAAGACTCCACCACCTCCCCCTCTCGCCACGCCAAAACACAAACACACCCCACCCATTGGGGCTCCTGAGTCGCTCTCTCCACCCTGTTCCTCTCTTCTAGGTTCAGTTGCTTGAGGACCCTGTTCAGCTGCTGGTGAAGGAACTGGGTGGCCCCGCTGCAAGTCCGGGAGGAGCCTGTGGGTTGGGTGTGTGTGTGTATAATTTTATCTTTATTCAAGTACAATATTTTTACATACATTATATTATCTCCTTCCAATTTTTAAATTTCCCGTACAATTTTTTCCTTTTCCTCCCTTCCCCACCCCACCCCATATCCATTGGAAGGGTTCAGACAATTATCCTCAGCCACGGACATAACGTCTTTAGTTTCCACCGAATGTCTTTTGTTCCAGGAGTTTTATCTGTTGAAGATAGGGGTTCCATCTGTTCCTTATCGTGGTGGACTTGACCCTCCATGTTGTTTCCTGTGACATGACTGCAACAATGTCCGACTGGATAAATTCAAACAAATAACTATTCCAGACCTCTACTGTCCATTTTTCTCTATCTTTCCAACCTAAAGCTATTGTTGACTTTCCCGCTAATATCATAGCTTTGAAGGTGAGCTGGTCACCTTTCTCTATAGCCGTGTTTCCAAGTATACCATTGTCATGAAATCAAAGTCTATTGATAGCTTCACTTTAAAATTTCATTAATAACCTTTAGGATTTTATTCCAGAACTCCCTTACCTCTGGGCATTCCCAATACATATGGGAGAACCATCCCTTGACTTGTTTACAGTGCCAGCAGTTAGGATTCAATCCTGCTACCATATTAGCTAGCTGGGCAGGAGTTCTATACCATTTTAGAAAGAATTTTAATTCCAGCTCTCTGAATTTGCTTATTTTAATCTCATCTATTCCTTTCATTATCATTTCGACCTTTGATTCGCAAACTTGTTCTTCCTTACGCCACATCCTTTGAATAAGTTGGGTTGCCTGTTTCTTATTTGTAATCATTCTCTTATAGATTTTACCTATCATTCCTTGTTTAGTTTTTTCCATTTGTTTGTATAATTCCTCCATTGGCTCTTCTGAACTCATATTTCCTATCTCTTGGACTTTAGAAATTTTGTTGTATACTCTTCCAATTTTAAACCAATATGGGTTACCTATGTTCTCTGTTACTTCCTGCAATGACTTTAAGGAATTTATTCTGTCCTTTGTTTGAAGCGTAAATATTCACTCTTGTTAGCACTTTATTTTCCAGTTTACCTTTGAGCAGCATAAACCTACCTTCCTTTTCTAACACCGTTTCTGTATGTCTATTCTCCTTTTTACCAGGACTGCCACCCCTCTTACTTTCGCTTTATGTCTTGCTCCTGCTAATATCTCCCGTTAAATCATTAAATAGTGGCATTTTGTCTTTTTTTGGTTTATGGGTTTCTTGAAGATGCATTATATCGGCCCCTTGTTCTCTAGCTAGCCTAGATAACCTATATCGTTTTAGGTTGGATGTAAGACCACTGACATTCAGTGAAATAATTTTGATTTGAGTTAAGCATATTCTTTGTTGCTTTGAATTTTGTGTCTGTTAAGCTGAGGATTTTTTCCTTACAACTCTTTACCCCCTCCTTCCCCCTCCCACCTCTGCAGAAGAGAAAATATATTGGGGAAGAATTTTCATTCCCTCTCTCCACTTCCGAGAAAGCATGCATCCCCTCCCTCCCCTTGACCAAAACATTTCCATAGAACAATTTGTTAGGTGGCCTCTTTACTCTCCTTTAAGACGGAACATCCTGTGAGTGTGATCTTGGTCTTTTCTCTGGTCGTGTTGAAGCTTCACCCAAGGGTCCTTCTCTGGCATCCGCCTCTTCCGCCTCCTCCTCCTCCATTTCCATTTCCTGTAGTAGCAACTCATCAACTTCGATTCCCAGCTGCGTCAATAAAGTCCCAGCCTGTCGGGTTCTTTTTTACCGTCTTTAAAACTCAGTATAGAGGCAGGGTATACCCAGGTAAATCTTATATCGTTATTCTGCAATTTTAGTGCATAAGGTTTCATTTGGCTTTTTTGCCTTAAAGTAGCCTTGCATAAGTCTCGACTCACCCACACTCTTTTCCCTTGGAAACTCAGCTCTTTAATTTTCTTCAGAGTCTGGTAGACCTGCTGTGGTAGCTTCTCTCTAGAAAATTTAATTATTCCATTCCGGGGGGGGGGGTGAGAGCTTTTTTAACTGGAAAAGCCTCAAAACAGCATAGCACTTAGAAAATGGTGTCCAGCACGTTTCTACTGCATACCTCCTTATTCCGTGATTCTGCAGAGTTTTGGAAACTCCTTCTGCGCAGCGATGTGCCTTCTTCCTTGCAAATAAATTCCACAGTGTCCAGCTTGTTCTAAGCAAGCAAACTTTATTTACAAGCATAAAATACATACATTCTTTCCCGGACTTACACAAGACATTTTGCCCGGTCAAAACCGAAACCAGAATGAACAGAAAAACAACAGTGTCACATTTCACATAGGCTTCTGCATACAGCAAAATACCCGGATGTGTGACATCATCCCTGTGGGCAGTACACACCTCTTGAGCTTGTAAACCCTGAAAGCTCCAAACCTCACAGTTTTCTCCCCTTGGACCCTTGGCAACGATGGGCTCGTTTCACATCTTGTGGCTTCAAACTAACTCCTCAAGTTCTCATTGTGGCAAATTGGAAAAGCGAATAATTGAATAAAATATTGGAGGGGAGCCAAGGAAGGCCAGCCTTGAAAATTCCATTATGCATGCACACCATTTGAATGGCAATGCCTATTAATGGCAGCGACTTCTTTAAAAAAGTCATATTTTGAGCCCGTAGTTCAATTTCCCAGCAGCTCCCCTTGCCCCAGAGAACACTTCTAGCATTTCATCTTTACTAAGATTTGCCCTCTTTTACCTAATTGCTTGCTCAAAAAGAAAGTAGTCAAGCCTGAGGGCCCTCCAACTACCACAATTTCAACTTCTTTGGCCACAGATCTAATCAGCTGGACTGATGCCCCCCTTCCTCCACTGACGAAGGCCACCCATCTGGAGAACTCCATAGAGCATGAACTACTTTTGTCTTTCTCCCACCTGCCAAAACCTGAACGAACAGAGATAACGGACAGACTGGATGAGTTACTACTCTGTCTCCGTAACTCAGAGGATTATGCCCATATAAATAAGACAAACTCCTCCCCTACTCTAGACCAGCCTACACAAGCCCAAGTACCAGTAGATCCTGCTGTAATGATCTCCAATCCTCAAAATGGCTGCGCACTTCGTATGGATGCCAAGTCAGTGCAGGATACAGTGGGAGATTCGACAACCCTTTGGTCAAACTCTGAGGTAGTGGCAAGGTTGAACACCCTTTTGGAGGCAAACCAAAAAGTATGCCCCCTACCTGCTTTGCATTGTATGTTCCCCTCAACAACCGTAGACCCAAAAGGTCCATCTTCCTCAATTATAGAGCATACTCTAAATGCAGAGTCTATGGACCTGTCATTAAGTGATACCCCCATGCACCAAGACCTATCCCCACAGTTACCAACAAATAAGCCCCAGTCATTGATTGTTGCTGCGGCAAGTGGCGCTCGGAAACTGACTGGCAAGCAATCTACAATTACTTCTTTCTTTCAGCCTATTGCTCCTCCTTGTAGCATGCATCCCCGGGTGGATTCCTCTGCGCTGATTCCGCAAGGGTCAGCATGACCCGAAGGGGAGACCATGAGGACACTTACATTTTTATCCTGGAATGTAGCTGGTATTAAATCTAAGTTGATGGACCCATCCTTTGTTGCTTATATAAAAGGCAGCTGCATCCTTTTACTGCAGGAGACATGGGCTTGTGAGGATTTCTTCTTATCAGGGTACAAGGGCTTCTACCTGAGTGCGAAGCAGAATCCCTATCACCTGGTAGACCGCAGGGTGGGTTGGCTATTTTTGTCTCCTTGGCCATAAATCTCCAGGCGGAACAAATCGATATTCAGTCATCACTCATTCTAGGAGTAAAGCTACAAATAGCAGAGGAAGTGTTTGTGGTGATCAATGTTTACCTGTACCCAGTTTACAAGAAAAACCTGGTCGACCAGAGATGGAAGGAAATTCAACTGACACTCGAAACTCTCCTTGAGAAATACCCTGAAGCCACCTTCCTGGTCGCAGGAGATTTTAATGGCCATTGTCCTATACTGATACCTTATTTACTAAATACAGATCTTCTACCCAGGAATTTTAAAGACAGTGTTGCCACATATGCAGGCTTTAAATGCAGGCAAACTTTGTTGGCCCTTAATTTTTACCTGTTAAATGGAGCTCTCAGTTCTGATTACCCAGCTGAATTTACTTTCTGGTCAGGTTCCCGTGCCTCTACCATTGATTTTATTTGGACATCATTAGATTTGATCCCTAAAATTTCCAACTTTAGGGTGGTAACGAGACTGGAAAGTGATCATTTCCCCTTAGAACTCTCCCTGAACCTGGCTGGAGAACTGGTCACGTATTCCCGTGTGCACTTAACAAATGATCAGTTGCAGATGAGGCCTACTGCCTTAAAATGGACCGACAAAATGGCTCGACGGATAAATGAACTCCTTTGGTCTGACCAACTTCAAGTGACAAGGGACTCCCTTATCCAGGCAGAAGAGCCACTGCCAATATCTGAGAATTTAGTAGAACTGCTAAAACCAACCATGGTATGGGCCCCGGTAATGAATAGTAACCATTTTTCTCATAAAAAAATGGTTTGATGAGGAATGCAGGTACTTCAAGAACTGTCTATATAACGAATTTTTGGCATATAGGGCATCAAATGATCCCTTGCCCAGTAGTCATCTTATGAACCTCAAGAGAAGATATAAAGCATTATTAAAGGAAAAGAAGCTTGCGGCAGAAAGAAATAATTGGAATAACCTTTTAAAAGCTGCGGAGAATAGAAATCCCTCCTCCTTTTGGCACCTAATTTCCCAATATTTGGGCAGACCGTTGACAAGGATAGAACCCCAAATTTCAGCCGACACCTGGGAAAGTTTCTTTTCCGACCTATATGCAGCCCACGCTGCTGGTGGAGGAAGGATAGAATTGGGCCCCTTGCCTGAGTGGGACCCAGTTACCTGCTCTGAAGTGGAAACACTTATAGACCAATTTAAGGCGGGCAAGGCACCTGGAGATGACCTTATATCCATTGATGCCATCAAAGCCAACAAGGATTGGTGGTGCCCACTCTTAGCAGCACTCTATACTTATATAAATAAAACAGCAAAATTTCTGCCAAGTTGGAATTCTGCGCTGATTGTATTAATACACAAGAAAGGGCCATGCACTGACCTGGCCAATTTCAGGCCAATCAGCCTGCTGAACGTTATTGGAAAGATTTACTCAAGATATTTGCTCATTTCACATCTTCATCAATGACTTGGATGATGGGTTTGAGAGCATCCTGATCAAGTTTGCAGATGACACCAAATTGGGAGGGGTGGCTAATACCCCAGAGGACAGGATCACACTTCAAAATGACCTTAACAGATTAGAGAACTGGGCCAAAGCAAACAAGATGAATTTTAACAGGGAGAAATGTAAAGTACTACACTTGGGCAAAAAAAATGAAAGGCACAAATACAGGATGGGTGACACCTGGCTTGAGAGCAGTACATGTGAAAAGGATCTAGGAGTCTTGGTAGACCATAAACTTGACATGAGTCAACAGTGTGATGCAGCAGCTAAAAAAGCCAATGCAATTCTGGGCTGCATCAATAGGAGTATAGCATCTAGATCAAGGGAAGTAATAGTACCACTGTATTCCGCTCTGGTCAGACCTCACCTGGAATACTGTGTCCAGTTCTGGGCACCACAGTTCAAGAAGGATACTGACAAGCTGGAACGTGTCCAGAAGAGGGCAACCAAAATGGTCCAAGGCCTGGAAACGATGCCTTATGAGGAACGGCTTAGGGAGCTGGGTATGTTTAGCCTGGAGAAGAGAAGGTTAAGGGGGGATATGATAGCCATGTTCAAATATATCAAAGGATGTCATATAGAGGAGGGAGAAAGGTTGTTTTCTGCTGCTCCAGAGAAGCGGACACGGCAATGGATTCAAACTACAAGAAAGAAGATTCCACCTAAACATTAGGAAGAACTTCCTGACAGTAAGAGCTGTTGGACAGTGGAATTTGCTGCCAAGGAGTGTGGTGGAGTCTCCTTCTTTGGAGGTCTTGAAGCGGAGGCTTGACAGCCATCTGTCAGGAATGCTTTGATGGTGTTTCCTGCTTGGCAGGGGGTTGGACTGGATGGCCCTTGTGGTCTCTTCCAACTCTAGGATTCTATGATTCTATGACAGAGAAACCAGTAGGAGAACACTTCAATCTCCCAGGACATTCTATACAAGATCTCAAAGTAGCTGTCTTAATACAAAGGAATTTCAGAAATAGACTGGAAAGAGAAGTTGCTGAATTGCAACTCATTACCAAACTTAAAACCATGGAGAGACCTGGTCTGAACAAAGACATTGGATTCTTATCTCATTATACATGACAAAGCTATCTTTAGCCATCTCACCCCTTGCTTTTTCCTTTAAGACTAATTGCAGTTGTTAACAGTCGTCAACAGGTTTTCCACACCCATCAGCCAATCCCCCATTCCCACCACCCTTCTGAGTAATACCCCTCCCACTCTCTCACTATATATAAGGGTCTGGTGACTTCTGTTTCAGTGTATCTGAAGAAGTGTGCATGCACACAAAAGCTCATACCAAGAACAAACTTAGTTGGTCTCTAAGGTGCTACTGGAAGGATTTTTTTTATTTTTTTTTGTTTTGACTCAAAAAGCGTTTGTGAAATTTAAAAGAAAGAAAAGGTGTGGTCTGCTAAAGAATTAAAGTAGCAGTGGTACAGTTTGAGATTACAAAAAGAGTTATAACAATATTCTGAGAGAATTTAAAGCAACAGCGATACAGTTGGTCTTAAAGTTACACTAAAGATTAAAGCAAATTATAGAAAGGAAGTAAAGTCCTGGTGGTTGTTCAGACCCAACCCAGGGAGAAAACGTATTAAAAAGATGGATAAATCTGGTTTCTTGTTGCAGGAGAAGTCTATCAGAGTTCTTGCGGTGGAAACGATCTGGCGGCAGCTTCCATATAACGAAAAATAAGAAATCATCTTCTGTGTGTTTTTGTTGAATGTAATGTTCCACGAGCGGCGCTTCCATAATATGATTACGCATTCTGGATCAGTGTTCATTGATCCCGAGTATTATAGGCCTAGAACATTTAACAATGTACATCTTTTTGCAGGGACAGGTCCATACAGAAACACAGCTTTTTGTGTTGCAATTACTGAAATGTCTAATTGTAAATCTGAATCCAGATTGTTCACCAGATAATTCCTTCGCCTGTAAGGAATATTTGCAGATACTGCATCCTCTGCATCTAAAGTGACCAGAAGGCAACTCATCCACAGGTTTTATTTGCGGCACCATGTCTGATATTACCAAGAAGTCCGAGAGGGATTTTGTTCTTTTTAAACCAAAAAGTGGAGGTTTCTGACATTCAGGAATGTTGGAGAGGAGGAGCCTCAGTTGTGAGCAGAGTCAGTATGTAATCTCAGTCAAACTGTTTGGAACCATGTTGTTTATGAAGAAGTTTACTTTAGTAAAGCTCTTATTATTTCACTGAAAACTCTGCATTATTAATTTACGCTGCGCGACAGTGGCCTCCTCAAATATTTCATGGGGGGGTGAGACCCCTAGGCCTTTAAGGGTTGGCACCTATTCCCGAAACCCACAGGTCTCAGGATGGTGACAAAATAAAAAGACAACATAAAAACACAAAACACCACATTTAAAAAGAGCATTAGATGTCCATCAGCCAAAGGCCTGGTTAGAAAGGTGCTGATTTGCATGGCTGCTAAAGCTGTATAATTGTTTTTCTGACCTTTGTATGGATTCTCAGGTGGGAAGTGAGAGAGGAGCTCTGACTGAAGCTGTTCCCACATTCCACACACTGATAGGGTTTTTCCCCTGTATGAATTCTCTGATGCTTATGAGAGAGGAGCTCTGACTGAAGCTCTTTCCACATTCCACACACTGATAGGGTTTCTCCCCTGTATGAATTCTTTGATGGGAAGTGAGACTGCTGAATGAAGCTCTTTCCACATTCAAAGCACTGATAGGGTTTCTCCCCTGTATGAATTCTTTGATGGGAAGTGAGAGAGGATCGACTGAAGCTCTTTCCACATTCCACGCACTGATAGGGTTTCTCCTGTATGAATTCTTTGATGGGAAGTGAGAGAGGAGCTATCAGTGAAGCTCTTTCCACATTCCACACACTGATAGGGTTTCTCCCCTGTATGAATTCTTTGATGGGAAGTGAGATTCTTGACTGAAGCTCTTTCCACATTCCACACACTGATATGGTTTCTCCCCTGTATGAATTCTTTGATGGGAAGTGAGAGACCTTGACTGAAGCTCTTTCCACATTCAAAGCACTGATAGGTTTCTCCCCTGTATGAATTCTTTGATGGGAAGTGAGATAAACCTTTCGACTGAAGCTCTTTCCACATTCCACACACTGATATGGTTTCTCCCCTGTATGAATTCTTTGATGGGAAGTGAGAGAGCTTTGACTGAAGCTCTTTCCACATTCACACACTGATAGGGTTTCTCCCCTGTATGAATTCTTTGATGGGAAGTGAGACTGTGGCTGTGACTGAAGCTCTTTCCACATTCAAAGCACTGATAGGGTTTCTCCCCTGTATGAATTCTTTGATGGGAAGTGAGACTGCTGCTGACTGAAGCTCTTTCCACATTCAAAGCACTGATAGGGTTTCTCCCCTGTATGAATTCTTTGATGGGAAGTGAGAGAGGAGCTCGTACTGAAGCTCTTTCCACATTCAAAGCACTTATAGGGTTTCTCCCCTGTATGAATTTTCTGATGCTTAGTGAGAGGGGAGCTTGCACTGAATCTCTTTCCACATTCAAAGCACTGATATGGTTTCTCCCCTGTATGAATTCTTTGATGGGAAGTGAGATCAGAGCTCTGTCTGAATCTCTTTCCACATTCGAAGCACTGATAGGGTTTCTCCCCTGTATGAATTCTTTGATGGGAAGTGAGATGGGAGCTCTGACTGAAGCTCTTTCCACATTCCAAGCACTGATAGGGTTTCTCCCCTGTATGAATTCTTTGATGGGAAGTGAGACTTGTCTTCTTCCTGAAGCTCTTTCCACATTCCACACACTGATAGGGTTTCTCCCCTGTATGAATTCTCTGATGCTTAGTGAGAGAGGAGCTCATTCTGAAGCTCTTTCCACATTCCACACACTGATATGGTTTCTCCCCTGTATGAATTCTTTGATGGGAAGTGAGATTGGAGCTCTTCCTGAAGCTCTTTCCACATTCAAAGCACTGATAGGGTTTCTCCCCTGTATGAATTCTTTGATGGGAAGTGAGATGGGAGATCTGACTGAAGCTCTTTCCACATTCCATGCACTGATAGAGTTTCTTTCCAATGAGATTTTGTTGATGGGAAGTGGAATGGGAGCTCTGACTGCAGCTTTCTCCACACTCCAAATTTTTACGTGGCTTCTCCTCTCTGGGGATTTTGTCGTGGTCACCTTTGTTCTCAATTTCTGATTCATCACAATCTGCAATGGAGACAAAAAGGGATAAGAGCCTCAGGAAGAAATGGAGAAGAACTGAAAGGAGTTGGCTGTGTGTTGTTTGTCATTAACCAACATATTTAGTATTAGATTCTGATGAGTAGTAGAACATTGCTTTCGTTGATATACAGTAGTGGTCAAGATTGTGGAAGACTTCTGGAAAAAAGTCTATTTCAGAGGTTTGATGGCTCATAAAACCACTTCTTTTCAAGTAATGTTATAAAATAATATATATCACTGAAAAGATAATTTAATCAAGAATGTAATCCAAGAAGGTTTGTTCAATTATCCGTATTCCATGAAAACGTTATAGCCAAGCAACCAGAAAAAGGAAGCACAACTTGCTTAGCTTGACTTTTGTCAGTGTGGGACTTCCGGCGGCGACGCCATTGCGAACGGTCGAGGGTCGTTTCGGCAGCAAAGCGACCCTGGCCTTCCCGGGGGTAGGAGCCCCGCTACCGCACAGCGGGCTCCGCCAAACCGCGGGTCGAGCGTCCCGCGGCATGGGCACTCCAGCTGGCCCAAAATCGCGCTGAACCCTTCTCCCGATCCCCTTGTAAAGGGGGGTCGGGAGTGAAGGGGCAACGGCGCGGGGCTGTGGAGGCTATGCCCCAACCGGGTCGGCGATGTGGCGGCAGCCGCTCGCGACGAGCGCATCGTTCTTTCTGAAATTGAAGGAAAAGAAGGAGAACCCCGTAAGCCGTGAGTACGGAGGCTATTTGATTAAATTTGGACAATTGGCTTTCTGGGAGGAATGCAAAAAGGAAGCCCGTTCCTCTCCCTGCAGAGTGTGAGAAATTACAATGTTTCTAACTGCTGCTGCATAAGCGATACAGTGTTTCTACGGAGCGCTTTTGACAAGTCTGATCGGCTGAATCCCCGTCAGGGGAACTAAGAAGTTGGAAGTATTTCTTCCTTTAAACGTTGGATTATAATCTTTTCACCCCGATTTTGGGGGAAAATGGCGGCGGAGATTTGTGGTGAGACTGGTGGTTAAAGATGGAAAAGTACTGAAATTTGATACCCCATGCCTTCTTCGACCATGCTTGGTTTCGTTTTCAAACTGGTGTTAGATCCGGGTATGACCCACGAACAAAGGATAATTTTTTTGAAGTTAGAATTGCTAAACCTGAAATTAGAATTGCTGAAGCAAGATGCTGATGGAATGTTTGAAGCAACGAGGAAAACTTTTGAGAACTTTTTTAAACCTGAAGAAAACCTTGTCAGGGAACTCGAGGATTTATTTGAGCAACAATATACTGTGATTATGCAACTCCAAAAAGAAAGGAAATCCTGGTGGTGTGAGAGGCCCTGGGATGAACGATATATTATATCCGATTTCTGGGGTGAGAGCCCAGAAATGAAGGGACAAGATTTGTGGAAATTACAATTAGAAGACTGGAAGTTAGAAAAGGAGATGCTGGAAGATGACGGTTTGTTTCCCCTGGAGTTCTCTGCAAGGATATCTGTGGACTGTTTGTTGGTTTTTGGTTACAAAGAAAAAGAGGACATTCTGGACAATGCTGGATGGTGGTGGAGAGAAGTTGGATGGGTGATCCCGAGATGGCGAAGGAAAATGGACAGAAGGGGGATAGGGTAAAATGTTTATAAAAAATGTATTAGGATGGCTTACCATGGTACCCTGAAATCGGTGTGTTAAGAAATTTCTGATTTGAATTATTGAAGGAATATTTGGATTGATCATTAGCAGCAGTTTCAGTAAAATAAGATGTTTAAGATATTTAAGAATTGATTTTAGAAGAAGTAATCTGTATTGTGAATTTATATTGTATATTAAGAAATTATACTCGAATAGATAGATGGTAATGGTTTTTAATCTTTAAGATGAGAGTTTAATAAAGTAAATTAGATTTGGAAGCATGGGAGAGAGAAAACGGGGGAAGTCCCCCAAGAAGATTTGAAATAAGTATTTTCATAAATTAGTGAAAGGAATGTTGGTGTTCCAGTATAGGTTTGTATTTTTGTGTTTTCTATTGTTGTTTCTATTTTTTGTATTGATTGTTATATTTGTTGTTGTATGTTTTATACTGTGTGTGTGTTTGTTTGTGTGGAAAACCAATAAAATCTTTGTAAAAAAAAAGACTTTTGTCAGTGTGTTATGTGATTGCTATCAAGTTGGTTGGCCTTTTGTGTTCTTTCATTTAGGGAGCTTCTAAAACATAATAAAATTAGAAAAAAATGGCACAAAGAGTTGACTGGTCAAATTTGTTCTCGATTTTCGATTCATCACAATCTGCAATGGAGACAAAAAGGGATTACAGCTTCAGGAACAAATGGAGAAGAACTGAAGGGAGTTGGGTGTGTGTTCAATACCTGTGTTGTTTGTCATTAACCAACAATTTATTATTAGATTCTGATGAGTTGGTGAATGTTGCTTTGTTTGATATACAATAGTGGTCAAAATAGTGCAAGCCTTTTGTAAAAAAAAAAAGTGCATTTCATTGCTATCAAGTTGGTTGGTATTTTGTGTTATTTCATTTATTGAGGTTGTAAAACATAAGAAAATCATAGAAATGGCACAAAGTTGACTGGTCACACAGAAAGCGATGTAAAATACGATATTTTTTGCTCCATAGGGCACACCGGACCATCGGGTTTTCTTCCTCTAAAAGCCCTGTTTTTTTGAGGATCAGCTAAAAGTTTTGCAGCTTTTTTGCAAAGGGAAAAGCCCTGTTTTTTGAGGATCAGCTAAAAGTTTTGCAGCTTTTTTTGCAAAGGGGGAAAAGCAAAGCTCCTTTTGCAAAGGGGGAAAAGCAAAGAGGAAAAGCCCCGTTTTTATGGGGTTCAACTCACATTTCTGCAGCTTCTAAAGGAAAGGGAGCCTTTTCTACAGTTTCCAGACAGATAATCTAATCAGCCAGTCACATGTCGCTGGGGAAACAAACAACCTCCCTCTGCAGCACATTCAACAATGGAGGCCTGGGCAAGAGGGCGGGGCTGAAAGGGAGCCAGGGACTCTTATCTCTCTCCCGATCTCTTGCTGATCAGCTGCTGAGCGGGGTCCTTTCAACACCCCTTTTCTCTTTGTAAAATAAAAAGCATGATCCTCTTTTGGCCCCTGGGCAATTCAGCTCCATAATACACACAGATATTTCCCCTTACCTTTTAGGAAGAAAAAAGTGAGTCTTATGGGGCGAAAAATACGGTAGTATTATTAAGTGAACAAGGCTGCACTTATGAAGAAATTGGATGAAAGATTGGGGAAAACTTAACCAAAGTTGGCATTTCTATATTTTTGAAGAGGTATAAGGAGACTCAGTCACTACAAAATCAGACTGGTAAAGGCAGGAAAAGGTGCACAAAGGCAAGTGACGATCGAAGAATGGAGAGACTGTCCCTACATGACAGAAGAAAATCATCTGGGTGTATACAAGATGACATGGTGAAATGTAATGTGAAGTTGAGTGCAAGGACTGGTCTAAAGGCTAGAATTCTAAGGAAAAAGCCATTGTTATCTCTCAAGCAAAGGTTGAAAAGATTAAACCCATGTTAACTGGACAGCGGAACAAGGGGACAGTGTTATTTGGAGCGATGAGACCCCTATCTCTTTGCTTGGTAGTGATGGCATGAAATAAGCGAGGAGAAGAAACAGAGATTTACCGTAAATCCCTCTTGCATTACACCGACCGTGAAACACCCAGATAGTGTGATGATCTGGGGTTGTATGGCAGCAAAAGGTGTGGGCAGAATTTGCGTCATTAATGGGAATGTAAATGCCCCAAAATGCATGAATGAAATACTTGAGCCCAAACTGAAGCGTTCCGCAGGTGATCTTTTCCCAGATACTGAAGCATTTATATATATTTATAGAAATATTTATTTATTTTCTATTTCAACAGGATTCAGCTCCATGTCATGTTGCTGCTGTGTGCAAAAGGTGCTTTCAAGATAATCCTATTCCACTGCTGGAATGGCCTGGGAATAGCCCAAACTTTAACCCAATCGGAAATCTATGGAGCTGACTAAAGAAACTTGTTAGTCAGAAGCAACCCAGCAATAAAGCCCAATTAACAGAGGCAATAATTCAGTCTTGGTTTCACATTATTACAGCTGCAGAACTAAAAACTTGGTTCACTTCATGGGAAGGTGTTGTAAGGCCGTAATTAAAGCTAAAGGTTAAATGATATTTCCATTGATATATAATTTTATGGTATTACTCGACACAAAAGTGGTGTTATGAGCCATCAAACCTCAGAAATACACTTTTCACAACGGGTTTCCACAATTTTGCCCACTAGTATAGTTGTTCATTTTAATCTTCTTTTTATATGGATCAGATTATTATTATTTATGTTTCGTGTTTATATGTGTGTTGGAAGCCACACGGTATAAATAAAAATTATTATTATTACTATAGTGGTACCTGGATTTAAGAACAGTTCCTGTTCTGGAAAAGATTAAGTTGGTAAACCGAGGTACCACTGTATTACAATCACCACCACCATCATCATCCTCTTCATCATCACTGCTACTACTACCTGAGATTCAATAAGCCTGGCTCTTCTCTGGGATGGATTTTGTTTGGCCCAGTCATGGCATCCCCTCCATCTCCAATGTCAGTCGTCTCTTTGGTCAACCCAAGACTGACAGGAGCAAAAACAAAAACAGAAAACCTGAAGCTACTTATCTTTCCTAACAATTCTGAAGCTGACATTTAAGATGGCCTGGGCAGTTCAGAGCAGCCCAATCGTGGTAGAAAAAGGAATAATTTGAGGAAGATTGTTCAAAGAAAAAACTGTAATTTACTGTTTATTGTGGGGGTGTTAGGTTCCCAGGTGTTATAGGGGGCGCTGTTGAGCTCTGTGAAAATATATGAGGTTGGTCACATAGAGGTATTTTTTGAATTTCCAGGCAGATATGATCCCACAGGGAGCCTTACCAAGAGAGGCCACGATCCCACAATTCTCCTCCATGACGTCCTTATGCAGAGCTCTCTGGTCAGGATCCAGCAACGCCCACTCCTCGTCCGTGAAACAAACAGCAACATCTTCAAAGCACACTGGACCCTGAAAGAAAAAGGGAAATGTCCTCCTCTGAGACAGCAGAAATATCATCTGCTACACAATGCTCCCCTTCATGGATCACTGCCTTGTCGTGGCGAAGGGGCTTGAATTACTCAGGGAAGCTATGGACAGGTCAAGATGGACAGGTCATAGTGGAGAGTTTGGACCAAACGTGATCCACCTGGAGAGGAACTGGCAAGCCACTCCAGTATCCCTGCCAAGAAAACTCCATGGACAAAGACAACAGGCATATAAAAGATATGACGCTGGAAGATGAGCCCCTCAGGTCGGAAGGCGTCCAACATGCTACTGGGGAAGAGCGGAGGACAAGTACAAGTAGATCCAGAGCTGATGAAGCGGCTGGGCCAAAGCCGAAAGGACGCTCAGTTGCGGATATGCCTGGAAGCGAAAGGAAAGTCCAATGCTGTAAAGAAAAGTATTGCATAGGAACCTGGAATGTAAGAACCATGAACCTTGGTAAGCTGGATGTGGTAAAAAATGAGATGGCAAGAATAAACATTGACATCCTAGGCATCAGTGAACTAAAATGGACAGGAATGGGCGAATTCAGTTCGGATGACTATCATATCTACTACTGTGGGCAGGAATCCCGTAAAAGAAATGGAGTGGCCCTCATAGTCAACAAAAGAGTGGCGAAAGCTGTACTGGGATGCAATTTCAAAAATGATAGAATGATCTCGATACGAATCCAAGGCAGACCTTTTAACATCACAGTAATCCAAGTTTATGCACCAACTACCAGTGCTGAAGAAACTGAAATTGACCAATTCTATGAAGACTTACAACACCTTATAGAAATGACACCAAAGAAGGATGTTCTTCTCATTATAGGGGATTGGAATGCTAAAGTAGGGAGTCAAGAGATAAAAGGAACAACTGGCAAGTTTGGCCTTGGAGATCAAAATGAAGCAGGGCAAAGGCTAATAGAGTTCTGTCAAGAGAACAAGCTGGTCATCACAAACACTCTTTTCCAACAACACAAGAGACGACTCTACACATGGACATCACCAGATGGGCAACATCGAAATCAGATTGATTATATTCTCTGCAGCCAAAGATGGAGAAGCTCTATACACTCAGCAAAAACAAGACCTGGAGCTGACTGTGGCTCAGATCATCAGCTTCTTATAGCAAAATTCCAGCTTAAACTGAAGAAAGTAGGAAAAACCACTGGGCCAGTAAGATACAATCTAAATCAAATCCCTTATGAATACACAGTTGAAGTGAAGAACAGGTTTAAGGATTTAGATTTGGTGGATAGAGTGCCTGAAGAACTGTGGATGGAGGCTCGTAACATTATACAGGAGACAGCAACGAAAACCATCCCAATGAAAAAGAAATGCAAGAAAGCAAAGTGGCTGTCCAATGAGGCCTTACAAATAGCGGGGGAGAGAAGGCAAGCAAAATGCGAGGGAGATCGTGAAAGATACAGGAAATTGAATGCAGATTTCCAAAGAATAGCAAGGAGAGACAAGAGGGCCTTTCTAAACGAGCAATGCAAAGAAATAGAGGAAAATAACAGAATGGGAAAAACCAGAGATCTGTTCAAGAAAATTGGAGATATGAAAGGAACATTTCGTACAAAGATTACCACAATTAAGGACAAAAGTGGAAAGGACCTAACAGAAGCAGAAGACATCAAGAAGAGGTGGCAAGAATACACAGAGGAATTATACCAGAAAGATATGGAGGTCTCATACACCCCAGGTAATGTGGTTGCTGACCTTGAGCCAGACATCCTGGAGAGTGAAGTCAAATGGGCCTTAGAAGAAGAAGAAGAAGAGTTTGGATTTGATATCCCGCTTTTCACTACCCAAAGGAGTCTCAAAGCGGCTAACATTCTCCTTTCCCTTCCTCCCCCACAACAAACACTCTGTGAGGTGAGTGGGGCTGAGAGACTTCAGAGAAGTGTGACTAGCCCAAGGTCACCCAGCAGCTGCATGTGGAGGAGTGGAGACACGAACCCGGTTCCCCAGATTACGAGTCTACCGCTCTTAACCACTACACAACAAGGCCAGTGGAAGTGATGATATTCCAGCTGAACTATTTAAAATTTTAAAAGATGATGCTGTTAAGGTGCTACACTCAATATGCCAGCAAGTTTGGAAAACTCAGCAGTGGCCAGAGGATTGGAGAAGATCAGTCTACATCCCAATCCCAAAGAAGGGCAGTGCCAAAGAATGCTCCAACTACCGCACAATTGCACTCATTTCACACGCTAGCAAGGTTATGCTTAAAATTCTACAAGGCAGGCTTAAGCAGTATGTGGACCGAGAACTCCCAGAAGTGCAAGCTGGATTTCGAAGGGGCAGAGGAACCAGAGACCAAATTGCAAACATGCGCTGGATTATGGAGAAAGCTAGAGAGTTCCAGAAAAACATCTACTTCTGCTTCATTGACTACGCAAAAGCATTTGACTGTGTTGACCACAGCAAACTATGGCAAGTTCTTAAAGAAATGGGAGTGCCGGATCACCTCATTTGTCTCCTGAGAAATCTCTATGTGGGACAAGAAGCTACAGTTAGAACTGGATATGGAACAACTGATTGGTTCAAAATTGGGAAAGGAGTACGACAAGGCTGTATATTGTCTCCCTGCTTATTTAACTTATATGCAGAATTCATCATGCGAAAGGCTGGACTGGATGAATCCCAAACCGGAATTAAGATTGCCGGAAAAAATATCAACAACCTCAGATATGCTGATGACACAACCTTGATGGCAGAAAGTGAGGAGGAATTAAAGAACCTTTTAATGAGGGTGAAAGAGGAGAGCGCAAAATATGGTCTGAAGCTCAACATCAAAAAAACTAAGATCATGGCCACTGGTCCCATCACCTCCTGGCAAATAGAAGGGGAAGAAATGGAGGCAGTGAGAGATTTTCACTTTCTTGGGTTCCATGATCACTGCAGATGGTGACAGCAGTCACGAAATTAGAAGACGCCTGCTTCTTGGGAGAAAAGCAATGACAAACCTAGACAGCATCTTAAAAAGCAAAGACATCACCTTGCCGACAAAGGTCCGTATAGTTAAAGCTATGGTTTTCCCAGTAGTAATGTACGGAAGTGAGAGCTGGACCATAAAGAAGGCTGATCGCCGAAGAATTGATGCTTTTGAATTATGGTGCTGGAGGAGACTCTTGAGAGTCCCATGGACTGCAAGAAGATCAAACCTATCCATTCTCAAAGAAATCAGCCCTGAGTGCTCACTGGAAGGACAGATCCTGAAGTTGAGGCTCCAGTACTTTGGCCACCTCATGAGAAGAGAAGACTCCCTGGAAAAGACCCTGATGTTGGGAAAGATGGAGGGCACAAGGAGAAGGGGACGACAGAGGATGAGATGGTTGGACAGTGTTCTCGAAGCTACTAACATGAGTTTGGCCAAACTGCGAGAGGCAGTGAAGGATAGGCGTGCCTGGCGTGCTCTGGTCCATGGGGTCACGAAGAGTCGGACACGACTGAACGACTGAACAACAACAACAACAACAACACAATGCTCTCTTGTTTCCTTCCTGTAAATCGCGGTGTTGTTTCAATAGGATTGCTTTCTGCACATTTTAATTGTGGCTGCTTATTTTATTCTGTGTTTTAAGTATGGGTGTTCATCTTTGTGCAAATAGGTGGTACTCCACCTTGTGTTTTCCAAGTCATTCTGCCGACGCAAGCATTCCAGTTTCCCAGATGGAAGGATCCACTTTCTCCTCTCCTCGTGAGCTGTTCTGGGGAGTTCCCTCCCAATTGCCCTAGAGTCAAATTCAAGGGGTTCATGGGGGCATGGAGAGGGGGAGGAATGGGGGGCAGGCCCCATTTTGCAGCGGATGGGGCTGGTTAGGTGAATCCAGGCCACTATTTGTTCTCATTTGTCCACTGCTTAGAAACCAATTTTAGCATTCAGTGATCAATCTAGAAATAAAATAAGCCTATTTTGGATGGCCATCTGTCTTGGATGATCTAGCAGAGATTCCTGCAATGCAGGGGGTCTCCTGGCTCTGAGAGACAAGCAGGGAGGGTGGCTTCTGGCAAAAGGAGAGGGAACCACCGGTGGCTCCTCCTTCTCCTGACTCACCTCTGCCTCTCGACCTCCCTCCTCCCACTCGCCTCCTTCCTCTTCTGACTCTGATTCTGCACTGCATTCTGCCACAGAGTCTCCCAGCTCACTAAGCCCTGTTACCCCTTCAGCTTCTGACACCTCCTCTTCCCAGGCTTCTCCCTCTTCCCCCTCTGACCGCTCATCCTTCTTCCACCTCCACTTCTTGGGCTCTGAGCCATCTTCCCTTCCTGGTTCTCCGGCTGCTTCCTCCCACCATTCCTCTGTGCCCAACCAGTCCATGACATTGCTCCATCCCTCGGCCTCTCTCCCCACAAGGCAGCTTCCCCTGACCTGATCTGGTTCCACAGCCGCTGCTTCCCTTCTGCCCCCATGAAAAGACGGATCAGGAGGTCTTGCCAGCATCATTCTGTCACCTGCAAGAGAAAAAAGGTAAACAGGACGCCAGGAGTGCCTGCTTCTCTCACAGGTGAAACAGGGCATCTCTAACTACAGATGGGCCTTTGAGAAAGCCTTACCTGCTGAGAGCATTTGGAATGTTTGTGCCCATTTCATATGTTTGTTGTGCAGAAATACATCTCCCCTCCTCTGGACCCTTGTTCCCAACTGTCTTCCCCCAAAACAAGATGAAAAGAACCCTCAGATGAGTTGGAAAACCAACAGAATGAGACCAAACGGAGAAAAACCACCTTCCTCCTTACCCAGTGGCCTCTCTCTGGTGTCCAACGGAGGCCTCTCTGCCTCACAGGAATCCAGGTCCATTTCTGCAAAATGATCCTTTCCCTGAAAAAGAAACAAGGATTCAAAACAGAGAATGGTGAGAAATATTAGAAAGAGAATGACAAAGCCTTGAAGGGTGTGAGATCTCATTCCATGGATGCTTTCCCAGGAAACGGATGGGCCATCAGCAGACCATTATGGGATGTTCTCTGTCCTGTTTGGAGCCCCTTGGGAGTATCCAGAGGAAAGTCTCTCTCACCTGCTTTCTCTCCTCTGCCTGACTCAGGAGGAAACCTTCGGCCAGGGCCACCGCCTGGGAACTGGTCTCCGCTCCGCATTCCCTCACCCAGCTCTCCATCTCCGGGGGAAGGACAGCCAGGAACTGCTCCAAGATCACCAGGTCCAGCATCTCAGCTTTCGTGTGCCTTTCCGGCTTCAGCCACTGGTGGCAAAAGTGGTAGAGTCGGCTGCAAACCTCTCGGGGTCCTTTGGCCTCCTGGCAGCAGAACTGCCTCAACTGCTGGCTCTGCACCTCTGAGCGGAGGGTGTCCTCCTCACCCAGGATCTTCTGCACTGGGTTTTCCCAGAATCCCCCACTGCTCCCAGTTTGGATGGCATGGCCTCTTCCTGCTTCAGGGCCAGCTGAGTCTCGCTCATCCATCTGTGCTCTCAGGAAGCCTCTGAGAGATCGGAAGGAACCCTTTGGTCTTCTGCCAAGTTCTGTCCGTCTGAATGAGAAGCTCTAGCAAATCCTACAAAGCAAATACATTGTTCTGTTACAGAATTTGTAGGACGGGGGGAGGGAATGGTTCCCTGAGCAAGCATGGATGAGTCTTGGAGGGAACCAGGGCTGGACTGCACCACATCCCAGACCATGAGCTATCTTTTTGAAAAGAAAGAGGAGGAGAAGAAATAAGTCTCTAGCCTTCTAGCAATGCAAAATGTGGAGGCAACTGAAGGGATTTCTGTGAGATTAATCAACCTGGTTTCTGCTGCCTTCCAGTCAATGCATGAAGTCAGAACCGACTGACAAGGGAATCCTTTGTATCTTGTGAAAAATGGATGCTTGGCTCTAGTGGGGGTCCTCACCCGGGGGTCCTCAGGAGTTGCTCCCCACCCCCACCCCACCCCCTCATTTTCTCTCTGCCGCTCTCAAGACAGACTCCTGGGGTGGGGTCCCTTTTTCTTTGCTCTGAGGGCCAGGTATGTATCTGGCCAACCCCCTGAGGGCCAAGTGGGCAGGGGCCAAAGAAATCTCCCTTGAAACTTAGGTGGGCAATTTATTATTGTTATTCTATTAGATATCTTAACACACACACACAGCCATTGATGCTGATGTCCCTGCAGGTTCAGTGAGTAGCAGCGCCCATTTCCGGCTGGTTTTCCAGCAACAATCCCTTTGGGACAGAGAGGATGTGGTCCTGGGATGCCCTGCTCTGGGTGCGAGGGGATTGCTGCAGTGGCCTCCGTGTGGAGCTGCCCTTGGAGACACTGGGAAACTGGTTTGCAATGCAGCAGCCAGACTATGGGCTGGGATCCCTCTCTTTATTCCTGCCCTTTCTCTCCCCCCTTTCCTTCCTTCCTCGTCCACCTTTGGAAAACCATTTGCCCATGTTTCCTCTGTTGTGCAATGACGCTGAGCGACGTCACACAGAGTTAAAGTCCAGGGACTCCTTTGTTCGAAGAAGGGAGATTTCGTGGGAGCCATTTGGGATCCTGTGATCTCCCGGAAGGAGAGCGTTGCAGACCTGGCCCCTCCCTGGCAGGCCCCTCTCTCTCCTCCCCCTGCATGAGCAGACCAGGCCCCCCAGGCTGGCCCCCTCCCCTGCTGCAGCCCTGGGACCCCCACCGCCTCCCCACTCACCAGATCCCAGGAGGGGACAGCCAGGCAGCCCTTGCAGGAGAGGACTGGGGAGGGAGGGAGGGGCCTGGGCTCTGGAGGACCTGGCCCCCTCTCTTCCTGTCCTCTCTAGGAAGGCAGCTCAGTTCCCTTTAACCCTTGCAAAGCCGAGGGCGCCCAGCTCAGCCCTCTCTCGCTTGGCAGAATCTGGCCAGTCCCCTGATCAACAAAGTTTGTAACTCCACCCGAAAAAAGGGGAGGGGAGATTTTTCTGGTTTTACTTGTTTTTGAGAAAGCCAGGCTTTCAACCTGTATGTTTATGTTATGATATCTTCAGATGAAGGGCACATAAATTTGAAAAAAATGATAATAAATAATGATATGCACAAGCTGGAACATGGGCAAAGGAAGGTGATTTCTGTATTTATTCAATTTGGGACTGATGCGTTTCCTTCGCCTTTCCCCAGTCGGGTTGGGGGGGGGGGAACAAGGAGGTCCCGAGACGAATTGGTGTTGCTGCGGCGCGATGAAGAGGACCCCCAGATTGCTTTAAGTGGCTAAGCTTAAGCTTAAACAAAATAAAAAGTAAAAAATTCCTTCCAGTAGCACCTTAGAGACCAACTAAGTTTGTTCTTGGTATGAGCTTTCGTGTGCATGCACACTTCTTCAGATACATGAAAGCTCATACCAAGAACAAACTTAGTTGGTCTCTAAGGTGCTACTGGAAGGATTTTTTATTTTTTTATTTTGTTTTGACAATGGCAGACCAACACGGCTAACTAAGCTTAAGCTTGCAAGCGTGGGGCAGAAAGTGGGAGAACTTCTCCGGCACTAGTTCCAGCGACCCTCCGCTGCCCCCAAGTTCGTGGGCATGTAAGCGGCTTATCTCCGGTAAACTGAAGCTGACCTAACCGATCAGCATACACAGTTGTAAAGCTGTTAACAAATGTTGTTGTAAGAATTTTAAAGTATTTTATTTATATATAATAATTGTTATTAATGTACCAAAACAAATAAGGCCACATGTCTGAAAAACAGCACAGGAAGACAGGCCTCACTCCATTTTGACTCCCAACTGACCAAGTATTTCTTTGTCTCAGGAACAAAGGGGGGGGTTGCCCCTCCAGCTACTCAGCAGCCCTCTGCCTGAGTGATAATCTCTGGCATCCTGATACCTGAGTGCCAGACAAAAGGGTGTGATTAACTTGGCTGGGAAATAGGGAAATGTAAATATCTTTTGTTTCACTTGATGGGTTTTTGGTGGAGGGCAAGAGGAGACATGGGGGCAGGGTCCAAGATGCTCAGATCACTGCTACCAGACCCTCCCAATTTGTGATGTAATTCTAATGTATGGAGGGGTGGTCTTGAGCTGGAGGGGGGCAATTTCAAAAGTCTATATAGGAGCTTGCGCGCCTTTGTTCGTGGTCTTTTGCTTGCAAGACACCCTGCTGCAGCAGTAATAAATAAAGGGCTATCGCCTTGCTTTGGGAGATTCTGTATTGTCTCTATTTTATTCATAAGTGCTCTTGAGAGGAGGGGAGCCCTACTAAGGCTCTCCCCCGGGTTCATGGACTCCCTTCTGGGGTTGAACCTAATTTTTATAACAGTGTTTGCAATGATTACATCCTGGAGAGTGAAGTCAAATGGGCCTTAGAAAGCACTGCTAATAACAAGGCCAGTGGAAGTGATGATATTCCAGCTGAATTATTTAAAATTTTAAAGGATGATGCTGTTAAGGTGCTACACTCAATATGCCAGCAAGTTTGGAAAACTCAGCAGTGGCCAGAGGACTGGAGAAGATCAGTCTACATCCCAATCCCAAAGAAGGGCAGTGCCAAAGAATGCTCCAACTACTGCACAATTGCACTCATTTCACATGGTTCCTTTCTATTTCTTTCTTTTCTTTAGTGTTTTAAAGTTTTCATGATATATGTGTCATTATGTAATGTATTATTATGTTATATTTTGATATCTTATAAAATGAATAAAAATTATTTTGTTAAAAAAGGAGTTTCAGCACCCTTATTCATAAACAAGGAACAGACCCCTCAATTATTGCAAATTATAGACCCATCGCCTTGTTGAACAATTAAAAGATCTTTACTGACATTATAGCAAATAGATTAAAAGCAATCTTAAATGACTTAATTCATAAAGATCAAACTGAATTTCTTCCAGGACATGCTATTTTGCTGCCAAGGAGTGTGGTGGAGTCTCCTTCTTTGGAGGTCTTTAAGCGGAGGCTTGACAGCCATCTGTCAGGAATGCTTTGATGGTGTTTCCTGCTTGGCAGGGGGTTGGACTGGATGGCCCTTGGGGTCTCTTCCAACTCTAGGATTCTATGATATGCAATCCAACCTTAAGATATGTAATTAATGTTTTACAATACATAGATTATAAAATTGATAAACCTGCTGCTTTAAAGACCCCCAGGAACAGGCTGAGGGTGTTTGTGCAGTGTTACTCAAGTTCAAGGAGGTGGGGCTGCATCACACTGTTGACTCATGTCAAGTTTGTGGTCTACCAAGACTCCTAGATCCTTTTCACATGTACTGCTCTCAAGCCAGGTGTCACCCATCCTGTATTTGTGCCTTTCATTTTTTTTGCCCAAGTGTAGTACTTTACATTTCTCCTTGTTAAAATTCATCTTGTTTGCTTTGGCCCAGTTGTCTAATCTGTTAAGGTCATTTTGAAGTGTGATCCTGTCCTCTGGGGTATTAGCCACCCCTCCCAATTTGGTGTCATCTGCAAACCCTGTGGCACCCCACTAGTCACTTCTCTCCAGGATGAAGAGGAGCCATTGATGAGCACCCTTTGGGTTCGGTCAGTCAGCCAGTTACAAATCCACTGAATGGTAGCATTGTCTAGCCCACATTTTACCAGCTTCTTTACAAGAATATCATGGGGCACCTTGTCAAAGGCCTTGCTGAAATCAAGATAGGCTATATCCACAGTGTTCCCTTCATCTACCAGGCTTGTAATTCTGTCAAAAAATGAGATCAGGTTAGTCTGACATGACTTAGAAGGGGAAGAAATGGAGGCAGTGAGAGATTTTACTTTCTTGGGCTCCATGATCACTGCAGATGGTGACAGCAGTCACGAAATTAGAAGACGCCTGCTTCTTGGGAGGAAAGCAATGACAAACCTAGACAGCATCTTAAAAAGCAGAGACATCACCTTGCCGACAAAGGTCTGTATAGTTAAAGCTATGGTTTTCCCAGTAGTGATGTATGGAAGTGAGAGCTGGACCATAAAGAAGGCAGTGTAAAGAAACCAAGGTGTTTTGGGAGGATATCTACATAGAATTCGAAAAAATGTTTAAAATATCTTTTAATAGAAAACCGGAAGCTTTCCTTTTGGGAATCACAGACTCGCATATTCCTAAAAAGGTTAAAGAGATATTATATGCTATGGTTGCAGCAAGAGTTCTCATTGCGGCAAATTGGAAATGTGATAAAGTCCCGTCAAGATTAGAATGCATTCAAAAAATAGCTGAATATGCGGAATTAAATAGCATGTCAGAAAAGATAAAAAAATAAACCAAAACAGGTATCTCAAATTGGGAAGTTTTTAGAATACACTTGAAAAATAATAGTAGTAGTTTAAGGTCATATGCAGCATTCGTATAATTTCAGTAGCAGTGTTAAAAATGTGGTAAAACCAATGAATGGATTAAGAGATATTGCAATTGAACAATCTGTAATAAGGAATAGACGGGAAGTCTGGCACATAGAAAAAGACCAGTTTTATTTTATGTATTTTATGTTCTGAAGGTTATTGTTGTTGTTCAGTCGTTCAGTCGTGTCTGACTCTTCGTGACCCCATGGACCAGAGCACGCCAGGCACTCCTGTCTTCCACTGCCTCTCGCAGTTTGGTCAAACTCATGTTAGTAGCTTCGAGAACACTGTCCAACCATCTCATCCTCTGTCGTCCCCTTCTCCTTGTGCCCTCCATCTTTCCCACCTTTTTTTTAAAGGAATTTATTAAATTTTCTTTTTTTTTTTTATAAGATTTTATTATTTTCCAATAAACAGAACAAAAGAGAAAAACATAACATTATAACAACATAAAAACATTAAAAACATAATACATACATAAAAAACAAAATACATAATAAACAATACACAACATAAGAAATACAAACCTTAATAATCATCTATCTGTTTTCTTCTTATTCCTTAACTACCTCGGGGACTTCCCCCGTTCCCTCCACTGCCTTTCAAATCTCATATACTGTTCGGGTAGCTATATTTCTTTTTCTATTAACTTTTACCAAATACCTAGAAATATAAAATTTCTTAGTCTACAAATCATATCTTATATATTAAATCTTATACCCTTCTATATCCCAAAATATAACATATCAAAAATTGCTACTGAATCAAAATTTCTAACATTTACCTGCTAAAGCCAATACATCTATATAACTCTGCACAAATATTCAAACATTCAGTTTAACACATTTCAATAAGTAGTCCTTAAATTTCTTCCAGTCCTGCGACACCTTCTCCTCCCTCTGGTCTCGGATTCTAGCGGTCAGTTCTGCGAGTTCCATATATTCCATCATCTTCATCTGCCATTCTTCCACCGTTGGTATCTCTTCTCCTTTCCATGTTCTTGCCAATAAAATTCTAGCTGCTGTTGTGGCATACATAAAAAACACTCTATCCTGACTGGGTATCTCTTCATTGGTTATGCTCAGAAGAAATGCCTCTGGTTTCTTACAAAAGGTAACTTTCATTACCTTCTTAAGTTCATTATAAATCTTATCCCAGAAAGCATTTACCACTGGGCACAGCCACCACATATGAAAAAAGGTACCTTTCGCATGTTTACATTTCCAACATACATCTGACATTTTGGTATTCATCTTAGCTATCTTAACTGGTGTCAAATACCATCTATACACCATTTTCATTATATTTTCTCTTAAACTATGACAAGCAGTAAATTTGATACCTTTCTGCCACAATCTCTCCCAGTCATCCATCATAATATTATGTCCTACATCTTTCGCCCAATCTATCATTGACGATTTAACCAGTTCATCTTTCGTATGCCACTCTAGCAAAAGATTATACATTTTGGAAAGGTTCTTAAAGTTCGATTCTATCAGTTCTGTCTCCAGTTTTGATTTTTCTACTTGAAAACCAACTTTTTTGTCCATTTTAAATGTTTCGTACACCTGATGATATTGCAGCCAATCGGGGACCTGACTTTTAACTTGGTCATAGCTTTTCAACTTAAATGAGTCCCCTTCCTGCTGCAATATGTCCATGTATCTTAGCCAATTTGCAGACATGTTCGGTCTCTTATAGGCCTTGGCCTCCACTGGAGAAATCCATCTAGGAGTCTTTCTCTCCAACAAATCTTTATATCTAGTCCAAACCTGATACAAGGATTTTCTAACTATATGAGTCTTAAAAGTTCTGTGAATTTTAACCTTGTCATACCAAAGGTATGCATGCCAACCAAACATATTATCGTGTCCTTCCAAGTCCAACACATCAACATTCTCTAATTTAAACCAATCCTTTAACCAGCAAAAGGCCGCTGCTTCAAAGTAGAGTCTTAAATCCGGCAGGGCAAAGCCTCCTCTCTCTTTAGAGTCTGTTAAAATCTTAAACTTAATTCTAGGCTTTTTGCCCTGCCATATAAACTTCGATAGGTCCTTTTGCCATTTCTTAAAGCAGTCCAATTTATCCAAAATCGGTATGGCTTGGAATAAAAACAGCATCCTTGGTAGGACATTCATTTTAACCACTGCTATTCTTCCCATTAACGACAGTTTAAGTCTTGTCCAAATTTCCATATCTTTTTTTATCTCCATCCACAGTTTTTCATAGTTGTCCTTGTACAGGTTCAAATTCTTGGTTGTGAGATTGATACCTAGATATTTTACAGTTTTAACAAAGTTGAGGCCAGTGGCTTCTTGTATTCTTTGAATCTGTTCTGCACTCAAATTTTTACCTAAAACTTTGGTTTTCTGTTTATTTAGTTTGAAGCCAGCTACAAGTCCAAATTGTTCAATCAATTCCAAAGCTCTGGGGACACTGCTCTCCGGTTCCTGCAGGGATAACATCAAATCGTCTGCAAAGGCGCGCAATTTGTATTCTTTCACTCCCACTCTAATTCCTTTTATCTGTTTGTCTTTTCGAATCATTTAGGAGGACTTCCAGGACCGTAATAAAAAGTAAAGGGGAGATAGGGCACCCTTGTCTTGTTCCTTTCTCAACTTCAATCTCCTCCGATATCACACTGTTTACTATTACTTTTGCTCTTTGTTCTGTATAATGGCCTTAATGCCATTTAAGAATTTTTCTCCAACTCCCATCTTTTCCAAATTCTTTTTCATAAATGTCCAAGATACTTTATCAAAAGCTTTCTCTGCATCAACAAACAGTAGTGCCGCATCTGTGTTTATGTCTCTCTCCAGTTTTTCTAAAATATCCACAATAATTCTCGTATTGTTACTTATTTGTCTTCCTGGCAAGAAACCTGCTTGGTCTCTATGTATATAGTCTTTCAACACTCTTTTCAACCTTGTAGCCAAAACATTTGCAAAAATTTTATAATCCACATTCAAAAGGGATATTGGACGATAATTTTTCATTAAAGTCTTATCTGTATCTGGTTTTGGAATCAGTGTGATAAAGGCTTCTTTCCACGTCTCTGGTGCCCTATCTCCTTCTAGTATCTTATTGCAAATTTCTCTTAACGGCTGCAATAGCCAGTCTTTCAATGTCTTATAATATTTTGCTGTTAATCCATCCGGTCCTGGAGCCTTCCCCAATTGCATATTGTTTATTGCATCTTCTATCTCTTGTGTCGATATTGGGTGGTTGAGGTTGTTAATTTTCCTCTGGGACCTTTTGCAATCCATTCTTTTCCAGAAATCGGTCTATCTCTGCTTCATCTATCTTCTCCTCCTTGTACAGTTGCTTATAAAATCTCTGAAAACACCATCTGATTTCCTCTGGTTTCTCTACATTTTTTCCATTTACTACAAATTGGTGATGACATTTGCCTTTTGTCTTTTCTTTAATTGCCAAGCTAGTAGTTTTCCGCATTTATTAGCAGATTCAAATGTTCTTTGTTTCATCATTTTCACTTTCCATTCGATATCCTGATTCATGATATTTGCATATTGGGATTGCAAGTATTTAATTTCTTTTTGAATTTTAACACATCTAGGATGTCCTCTTAATTCTTTTTCCTTTTCTTTAATTAGTTTCAACAGTCTCTCCATTTCTATATTTTGTTGTTTCTTCTTTTTTGCTTTTTCACTTATGAGGAATCCTCTCATTACCGCTTTACTTGCATCCCAAGCAATCCTTTTCTCCACTTCGGAACTCCAATTGATTTGAAAGTATTCTTTCATCTTTTTCGTCGCTTTTTCTACTAGCTTGGTGTCTCTCATCAATGCATCATCCATTCTCCATCTGAAAGAGTCCTTGGAAATCATTTTTAAATTTAGCTGTACCGGATTATGGTCTGAAAGCGTTTTGGGGCCAATTTCTGCCTTTTGTATTTTTGGAGCCAATTCATTCGAGATCCAGATGTAGTCTATCCTCGACCATGACTGCTGAGGTTCACTAAAATACGTTGCCTCTGTTTCTGTGGGATTTTTTAGTCTCCAAGAGTCCACCAGATTCAAATTATCCACCATTTCAAAAAAAGTCTTTGGGAGTTTCCCATCATTCGTTAATTTAGTTCTTTGAGATCTGTCCATTAATGTGGAAACTGCACCATTAAAATCTCCAAGGCACACTACCTTGTAATCCAAATAGTCCAACAGCAAGTCATGTATTTTTTTATAAAAGATCGACTTTCCATCATTTGGTGCATAAAGTCCCAGGATCAAAAATTTTTCGCCTTGTACATTAATTTCAACTGCGATGTATCTCCCTTCTTCATCTTTAATAGCTGTCTTGGGCTATATTTCTCCTTTGCATATATCACTACTCCTCTCTTCTTGACTTTATCCGATGATATAAACTCTTGGCCTAATTTCTTGTTCTGTAGTAGTCTTCTGTGACGTCGGACTATGTGGGTCTCCTGTAAACATATTATATCCAAATTCTTCTTTTCTAAGCTATAAAACACTCTGCGTCTCTTTGGTCTCTGGTTTAATCCCCGGACATTCCATGTCATTAGTTTGAGCGCCATTTTCCTTTATTTATTCTTCTCCTCCAGTTGCCTCTCCTTTCTTACCTTCCTCTGGATCTTGACTCGGCCCTGATGGTCTCGGCGGTAGTGGAAATACTTCTGGAAACTTGTAAAGCTGTGATGGATCAAGTGGAGTTCCTTTGAATTGTTCCAGGTGTTTGTCCAAAAACTTTTGCTTTTCCGCCAAGGACCTTATTCTTATCTTTTTCCCTTCAAACGTAAATGCAAGGCCTTCTGGGAATTCCCAACTGAAGGAGATCTTTCTTCTTCTTAGCTCAGTAACCAAGTCGTTATAGGGAACTCTTTTGTCCAGGAAAAATCTGGGGATGTCCTTATAAAAAATTACTTTATTCTGCTGTACCACCAGGTTGTTTCTGTAGTGTAAGTCCAGAAAGTAGTCTCTGTCGTGTCTATCGTGCAGCACAATCAAACAGTCACTGACTGTTTTAGTGCTTTTCTTTCCTCTGGCACCTCTAGGTCCGAATCTGAAGGCCTTCACTATGCGTGCTGAGACGTTTACCTCTTCTAACTCCCAGTATGTTGAAAATTGCTCCACAATATAGGCTTTTAGGTCTTCTCCTTCCAATTCTGGAAGACCCCTTAGACGAATGTTTCCTTCTCTCTGGTGAAGTTGCAGAAAGGCAAGAGATTCCTCAACAGTTCTCTGTCGTGTTCCAATATTCTCTATCTGCTCCAAGTCTAAATTGTCCAATTTTTCCTCCACCTTTTTTATTTTTTCTCTGACCACTTTAATTTCCTCAGAGTCCTTTTTCAAAGTGGTCACCTCCTGCCCAATTTTATTAATTTCTTCTCTGTTCTTCCTTACATTCTCTTCAATTTGGCCAATTGATTTCTCCAAGGTCTCGGTGGTTATTAAATTTTCAACAACAAAAACAAATAACAACTACAGAAATACAAAATACAAAATAAACAAGACACTACAATACTACAAATAATACATAAAAACATGTATGTATGCCACAACAGCTGCTAGGATTTTGATTGCTAAAAACTGGAAAGGCAAAGAGCTCCCGACAGTAGAAGATTGGCAGATGAAGTTAATTGAATACATGGAACTCGCAGAACTGACCGCGAAACTCCGAGACCAGAGGGAGGAGAAGGTGCAAGAAGAGTGGAAGAAATTCAAAGAATATTTGAAACAACGTGAAAAGTTGGACATTTGAAGTGAAATCGGCGAACATAATAGGCGATAGCTGTACAATGTTAGGTTAAAATAGTATATAAGAAGTTAAGATTGTGATTTCTTTTTATGTTTATATTATGGTTATGAATAAGTTGATAGAGATAAGGTGTTAGATTAGGATTAAGAATAATTGTTAAATGAGTGTTAAAGTAGTTACAAAGTTACTAAAACTGAATTTGAACTGAACGCAGAAGAGAGAACGTGAGGAAGTTCCCTAAGTAAGATTTAAAATAAGGTTAAAATTATTAGATTGGTGTGTTCCTGTGGTAGGTGGGTTGTTAAGTATGTATTTGTTTCTTTTGTTGGTTTTTTTGTATTTGTATTTTGTAGTTTGTTTGTATTTTTTGTAGCATGTAAGTTTTTGCTTTGATTTGTGTGGAAATACCAATAAATTCTTATTTAAAAAAACACATGACTAACAAACACTTAATCCCCTATTCTTATCTTATTCAGACCATTGTTTTGGGACCTCCTCACATCCTCTCTTCTGCGTTCATTTCTAATTAACGATAGTAACTTTATAACATTGTAAATACTTCCTTATCAACTAATCTTAATCTGTATCTATATATATAAAATGCAAGTGTCTCTGCGTCCAGTCCGTGTGTCTCTGGGTTTGCGCTACTGCGCATGTGCCCCAGGGACACAGGGATTGGCGCAGAGACACATCGGGCCACGAGCAGCGTCGGCAGTTCAAGCGGGGCGGTTGAAATGGAACGTTGATGCTGCAGAGGACGAGGGGAAGCCAAGAGGGAGGTCACGCTGCCGCTCTCGCCGCTGAAAGCCGAGCCTCGAAGACTAGCGGCCCGGGAGCGGTAGCGTAGGCATCCGAGGAGGTTAATATGTTTAATACGTTCCCCGGGCCTTGGGTGAACTTCCTTCCTCTCCCGGTTCAAACCAGAGTCACACCCGTTCCCTGACCCTTGCTCTAGCTGGCACTTCTTGCACCGCTACCCGAGGATCGGGAGAAACTTGGCCGTCCCTCCCACCCCCCAAGCCCGGCTACCGAGAGAGCCAGGCTCCTCCTCCCTGGGCAAGCGGCGCTGCCTTCTCTGGCCGCCAAACCCGCTCCGGGGGATCCCTTTCAGCGCTGCCCTTCGTTGCCCAGCAGCGGGGCCATGATCTCCGCCCTGGTCGCGCTCTTGCGCCGCGCTGGGGGGCGCCTGCTGCTCCGCTGTGCTGGGCTCAGCAGAACCTCCTGGGCTCGCAGGTACCAGGCAGTGCAGGCGAGCGACGCCGCTTTCCCACCCTCTCGGCCCCGGGGGACTTCTAGATCATGATTGGCGACGTGGCACCGCTGAGGAGGGTGGCCGCCGACACTGCCTCCGCAGGTCGCTCAGGAGAGGCGGCCACCTTGAGGAGGCTGCGCGAGACGCCGCCGACGCTGCTGCTGCCGCTGTTTATCCCCCTTCAGCCCCTTCGGCTGAGAGCCACGGGCAAGACTCACCTGTTTGGGCAGCAGGAACACCGCTGCTCTTCTTGGCGGCCGCTCCTTCTGCCTCCGCCATGTCGACTCCCTCCGCTCCGGCGCTCCGCCCCAGAGCTGCTCCGTCCCACCCCCGGGGAGCAGAACGTGGCCCGGGCAGGTGAGAGGGAAAAGGCGCGCGCGCCACAAGCAGACCCGGCCGGGAGGGAGGGAGGAGCGCGTGGCTGGGCTCGGGTGTTTATGGCGTTGAGGAGGCTGAGCGAGACGCCGCCGACGCTGCTGCTGCCGGTTGCTCCCGCCGGCGCGGCTGCCCATTGGGGCAGCGAGACACTGCTGGGCAGGCCTCTTTGGCCCGGCCGCCTTGCCGCCTCTCTCCTCCGCCCACACCGCTCCCCTCAGGCAGGCATGGGCTGAGGGCGGGCTCGCAGACCCTCTCGACTCGGCAGCCTTTCTCTTCGCTCGCCCCCCCAAGCAACGCAGGTCTACACATATGTTCTAGCGCCCATTATTTTAATGGGCTTAAACCACTAGTATAAATATCTCTATCCTATAATCTTATTCCTAAAAAATAAACATAACACAATTCAAACTTCTTATATCCTATCTTAACCTAACTTCTGATATTACTGTAGCCTTAAATGTCCTCTGATTTCAATTTCAAATGTCTACCTTTTCACATCGTTTCAAATAGTCTTTAAATTTCTTCCATTCCTCTTGCACCGTTTCTTCCCTCTGGTCTCGGAGTTTCGCGGTCCCTTAACACATTGCATGCAGTAAGCTTAGTACCTTCCCTCCACAGTCTCTCCCAATCCTCCAACATTATATTATGTCCAACATCTTTGGCCCAATCAATCATGACCGATTTAACCATTTCATCTTTCGTATGCCACTCTAGCAACAAATTATACATTCTGGAAAGATTTTTAGTGCTTGGTTCTATCAGCTCCGTTTCCAACTTAGATTTCTCTGACTGAAAGCCTTGTTTCTTATCCAACTTAAAACTTCATTTATCTGATAATATTGCAACCAGTCAGATACTTTCTCTTTCAATTGTTCATAACTTTTCAATTTAAAGTTCTGACCTTCTTGTTCTAATATATCAGCATATTTCGGCCAATTTGCAGGCATGTTGGGTCTCTTGTAGGCCTTAGCCTCCATCTGGGGGTTTTCCTTTCTAACAAATCTTTATTCCGATCCAAACCTGATACAAGGCATTCCTAATAATGTGAGTTTTAAAAGCTTTGTGGGCCTTAACTTTGTCATACCAAAGATAAGCATGCCACCAAATACATTGTCATGTCCTTCCAAGTCCAAAACATCAGTATTTTCTAACTTAAACCAATCTTTCAACCAGCAAAAGGCTGCAGCTTCAAAATAAATTCTGAGATCTGGCAGTGAGAATCCACCTCTTTCCTTAGAGTCTGTCAAAATCTTATATTTTATCCTGGGTTTCTTCCCCTGCCAGATAAATTTAGATAAATCCTTTTGCCACTTTCTGAAACAGTCCATCTTGTCAATAATCGGAAGCACTTGGAATAAAAACAGCATCTTTGGTAATACGTTCATCTTAATGACTGCTATTCTGCCCATCAAAGACAATTTCAATCTCGTCCATATGTCCAAATCTCTTTTTATCTCACTCCAGTTTCTCATAATTGTCCTTGAACAGCTTCAGATTCTTAGGAGTCAAATTCACTCCCAGATATCTCACCTTGTTAACAAAGCTAAGTCCCGTTTGATTTTGTAATTTCTGTACCTGCATACGTGTTAGATTTTTTGTCAAAACTTTAGTCTTTGCTTTATTTAACTTAAATCCTGCTACTTGTACAAATGATTCAATTGTCTCTAAACCTTTAACCACGCTGGTTTCTGGGTCTTGTAGGGATAACACAAGGTCATCGGCAAAGGCTCTCAATTTATATTCTTTCTCTCCCACCCTTATTCCTTTTATCTGTTCTGTTCTAATCATATTCAGTAGGACCTCCAGGACCGTTATAAAGAGTAGGGGGGAGATAGGGCAACCTTGTCTCGTTCCTTTTTCTATTCTAATTTCTTCAGATATCACATTGTTTATTATAATTTTTGCTTTTTGTTCTTTATAAATGGCATTTATACCATTCATAAATCTTTGACCGACCTCCATCTTTTCCAAATTCTTCCATCTTTCCCAACATCAGGGTCTTTTCTAGGGAGTCTATTCTTCTCTTGAGCTGGCCAAAGCACTGGAGCCTCAACTCAATGGATACGTTTGATCTTTTTGCAGTCCATGGGACTCTCAAGAATCAACTCTAGCACTCCTAAAGCTGTATAATGGTTTTTCCGACCTTTGTATGTATTCTTTTATGGGAAGTGAGATTGTAGCTCCTACTGAAGCTCTTTCCACATTGCACACACTGATAGGGTTTCTCCCCTGTATGAATTCTT